>OX393554.1:78396187-78476187 GCA_947650365.1 Chamaelirium japonicum
GAGTGACGACGAGGTCACGACTCACGAGTCACGAGACTCACGACGAGCGGCACGAGCACGAGCGGGCCGAGCGGCGAACTTAAGAGTGAAGAAGGTAAAACGATTACTGCCTTGAGTGCCTACCATTACCTTTGAGGTTGTCTAATTGTCTCCCGGACCTCCCGGTTTGAGATATGAGTGTTCATTTCCTTACTCATCCAATCATCCCTCTGTATTGTGATTTGTGAATCTGTGATAATCAGAATGCCATTAAAATTGCTAGTAACCCTGTATTCCATGTGTGCAACCAAGCATATAATTACTCGACTAACATTTTCTTTGACAGCATCTTCTAATGTTAATTTCTTGGTGAGAACCTTGAAATCACGAATGCTCACGCGGCTCACGCAGTCTGCCAGTCACGCACTCACGCCTCACGTAGATTCGACTTTCGAGCCATTCGAAAGTCGAAACTTTTGCAAAAGTGAGCAAAACTGCAAAAGTCGAAACTTTCTAGTTTCTAGTTTCTAGTTTCTGGTTTCTAGTTTCTACTTTCTACGTTTCTAGTTTCTACTTTCGAGTTTCTAGTTTCTACTTCTAGTTTCTAGTTTCTACTTTCGATTTTCTAGTTTCTACTTTCTAGTTTATACTTTCGAGTTTCTAGTTTCTCCTTTCTACTTTCGAGTTTATAGTTTCTACTTTCGAGTTTCTAATTTCTCCTTTCTAGTTTCTACTTTCGAGTTTCTAGTTTCTACTTTCGAGTAGAAACTAGAAACTCGAAAGTAGAAACTAGAAAGGAGAAACTAGAAACTCGAAAGTAGAAACTAGAAACTAGAAACTCGAAAGTATAAACTAGAAAGTAGAAACTAGAAAATCGAAATAGAAACTAGAAACTAGTAGTAGAAACTAGAAACTCGAAAGTAGAAACGTAGAAAGTAGAAACTAGAAACTAGAAACTAGAAAGTTTCGACTTTTGCAGTTTTGCTCACTTTTGCAAAAGTTTCGACTTTCGAATGGCTCGAAACTCGAAAGTCGAATCTACGTGACGGCCCTACTTTCTAGTTTCTACTTTCTACGTTTCTAGTTTCTACTTTCTACTTTTTACTTTCTAGTTTCTAGTTTCTACTTTCGAGTTTCAAGCCATTTAAAAGTCGAAACTTTATAGTTTTTACTTTCTACTTTCTACGTAGCAAAGCTGCAAAAGTGAGCAATTACTTTCTAGTTTGCTAATGCTTATTTATTTTTTGACTTAGATAATGGCACCAAAATCGAAAGAGATAGACGCTGGATGGCTACATTGCAAGGCAATTGAAGGCAACAAGCGGAAGGCCATATCCAACTACTGTGGCCGGACCATAAATGGTGGTATCACAAGAATGAAGAAGCATTTAGCGGGCAAGAAAGGACAAGTGACTGGTTGTGAGCACGTTCCAATAGAGGTACGGTCTCAATTCTAGCAATTTTTTAGAGAAGCAAGTAAAGATAAGAGTACTGCTCCTGAGCTTTCTGCTTCTAGAAGATCACCCCTTACCAAAAGTCAGTCGGTAAGGGGTTATAGAGAAACAAATATAGATGATGAAAGTTTTGATGATTCTTCATCTGAAGAGTTGCCGGATGAGGATAGGGAGATGAGAACGGCAATGAGACTTTCTCGTGAGGAAGCTCATCGTCAAGAAATGAGAGAAAGAGGGGAATACCAAAGAGGTAGATGGTCAATGAGTGGTCCTGGTGGTAGTTCCCGTTTTCTTCCTGGTGATATTGGTGGTAGTACTGGTGGAGGTGGACCTAGTGGTAGTAGCAGTGTTAGTGCTAGAGGAGGTAAAACTAGCACTGGCGGCAGTACATCTATGCAGTTACCTCTAGACGGATTTATGTTTAGGGAACGTGGCCAGAAACAAACCAAATTAACAGCTGGAAAAATAAAACAAGCGGCCAGTAAAGTGAAGAAAGCAGTGGCCAAATTTTTTCATTTCAATCATATCCCGGCTAATGCAGCCGCGTCGCCATACTTTAAAAAAATGTGCGACACATTGCAGTCGGTTGGACCGGGAATTTCTCCCCCTACCCCATATGAAATTGCTGGGCCACTTTTAGATGATGAGGTCTCCGAAATAAACGATTATATTCGTAGTTTTCAAACTCCCTGGGAGGAGAAAGGTTGCACAATTATGTGCGATGGATGGAGTGGCCCTACTAGAAAATCCATAATTAATTTTCTAGTATATTGCTCAATTGGTACAGTATTTTACAAATCAGTCGATGCATCAGCCAAAGTGCATGATGCAATATATCTTGCTGGACTTATGAATAATATCATCGACGAAGTTGGAGCTAATAATATTGTCCAAATAGTGACGGACAATGGCTCTAACTATAAGAAGGCCGGACAAATCATACAGAAGGAACGGAAGACTATATTTTGGACTCCTTGTGTCGCACACTGCATCGACTTGATCCTAAAAGATATAGGCAAATTGGATCATGTCGACAAGGTTGTAAAACAAGCTCGAAAAATAACAAAATTCATTTACAACCATAACTGGGTAGTTGACTTGATGAGGAGGTATACTGGGAAGCGGGAGCTTCTGCGTCCAGCAATCACCCGCTTTGCCACTCACTTCATATCATTGGAGAGCATTTTTAATCAGAAGGATGCTTTACGGAAAATGTTTACCTCAGATGCATGGTGTCAATCAAAATATGCATCTAATGAAGAGGGCAAAGAGGTGGAAAATATTGTTATTGGAAAGGAGCTCTGGGTTGAAATTGACAAGATAATAGTGTGTATCCAACCTCTAGTGCAAGTTCTTCGACTGGTAGATTCAGATGAAAAGCCTGCAATGGGGTATATCTACGAAGCAATGGACAGAGCTAAGATGGCCATTCAGAAGTCGACAAAGGTTGGAAAAAAATAAAAAAAAACAATATTTTAAGTTGATCGACAAAAGATGGGAGAAGACGCTACACCATCCATTGCATGCAGCAGGTAAATATTATCGTCAAGTGTATATTCATTATTTAACAATTTCAATTTTTAATCTCATTAATCATTAGACTCAATACTTATTTCTCTCATATTATAGGATTTTACTTAAATCCCCAATACCAGTATAGGGTAGAAGTTTCACAACACCCAGAAATAATGATCGGGCTTAAAGAGGTGATCCGAACCTTGGAGCCTAGCATAGCAGCGCAAAATAAGGCAATGGAGCAAATGGAAATCTTCCGATATGCTCGTGGTTCCTTTGATTCGGAGAACGCAAGAACATCTATCTCGACCATGCAGCCAGGTAATACGTCGATAAGTTGATAACACACTTTAATTATACAATTATCCAATTGTAATCAACGAATACAAACTGAATGTTTTATTTTTTGACTAATTTTATAGCTACTTAGTGGTCCATTCAAGGTGAAAGTGCTCCTGATCTTCGCAAGATTGCTATCCGAGTATTGAGTCAGACATGTTCGGCATCGGGCTGCGAGAGAAACTGGAGTACATTCTCTCTCATTCATACGAAAACTAGAAATAGATTGTCATCATCTAAATTAGATAAACTAGTTTTCGTACATTACAATATGAGGTTGAGGGTCCGCGATCAGGGAAGATTAGAGGACCAAGGTGATAATCCAATCAATTTGGATTATATTTTCGACGACGATAACCCTCTAGCCCCTTGGTTGACGGAGAGAGAGTATCCAGTTCTTGACGGTCAAGAAAATACATGGTTGGAGAAGGAGTTAGGCAAGGAGCAAAGACAAGAACAAGAGGGAGCAAGGTTGAGGAGCGGCAAACGAAGATTTCAACATGTTAGCCAGGCAATGCAGCAGATACACAGCGATTCAGATGAGAGTCTTGGCAGTATACCTTCCGGATCTAGTGATGGTGGAGGAGAGTCATCTCAACGGATGAGAGAGCATGAGAGAGCTTCTTCACCTCCCAGTGCTCCCACGTACACCGGCGTCACTGGACCACCAGCCCCACCAGATCCACATCATCCACCACTGTCACCACATGATGGAGCAGGGGCCGGGCCTTCTGGCACTGTTCATGAAGCTGCATATGTACCATACTCGTACGGATATGATCCACCACCAGGTCCACCATCATCATATTACCGAGATTCTTATCAGCCGATGTTTCCAGAGCAAGAGGAATCGCAAGGAACATATGGAGATTCTTCATCATCTTACGGCTACGGAGCATACGGTTATGGTGTCCAGCACGACCAGGACATTGGCCAATCAATCTTCGGTTATTCTGGGCTTTCCGACGGGTCTTACTACCAGCAGCACTACTCGGCACCAACTCCAAATGAAGACGAAGAAGAAGCTGATCGCAATAATAATCTATGGAACTTCTGAGTTCTGAGTTCTGATTCTTCTGAATATTCTGATCTGACTATCTGAGCGACTGAGCCAGCCAGGTGAGTTAATAATTTTAATATTGATAATCTGTATTTTGTGGAAGTTGAAGTGCTGAACACGTCTGGAATCTGGATTATGAAACTTATTCTATAATTTGTATTGTAAATTTATAATAATAAAAAAATTTCAAAACTTTAAAAGGTTGTTTTATAAAACCTTTTAAAAACCTTTTTTAACTTCGCCAAGGCCGGTCCCAAGCCCGGATAAAGGAGGGAAAAAGGATATAGGAAATTAGGAATTAGTAACTTGTTAGGTGTGACTTGTGAGTCGTGTGACTTGTCACTTGTGAACTGTGAGTCTGTGACTTATAACTTGTAAGTTGTAACTTGTGAGTCTTGTGGTTCAGTTAGGTCTCTACTGTCCAATCATTCACCTCGGGGAGTGGTAATTCGACAATAGTTGACAAGTTCATCAAGATTCTTAATCATACACCTCGGGGAGTGATGCTTGTGAATCTTGATGAATGATGAATCCAAGACTCTAAAGTCTAAACTCTAAAGTATGAACTCTGAGAGTCTGAACTTTGAAGTCATAAGTCATAACTCATTAGATAAGAGTATAAGACTCATAAGTCATAGTCTGAACTCTGAAGTCACATAAGATAAGACTCATAGGCCTAAAACTAACCCTAGCGGCCTAGCCTAAGGCTCTAACTCCTAAGCCCTAACCCTAACTCCTAAGTAACTCCTAAGGTCCCTAAGCCTAAAGGACCTAAAGGTTCTAAACTAGGGCCCTAAAGGGCCTAAAGTACTTTAATATTTATTTTCTAATTTTTTATATTTATTTTCTAATTTTTTAGAATTTTTAAAGATTTTTTTAGATTTTTTTACAATTTAAAAAAAATAAAAAAAAGGGGCTGGTATCGGTTCAACCAGAACCGGTCGGTACCGGCCGGTACCGGTACGAACCGGCCGGTACGAACCGGTTCGGCGCCGGCCGATACCGGTACCGGTACCCGAGTTTTAAACCTTGCCTACTACCTCGTCTCCCGGATCTCCCGATCCGATGTTTTAGACGGCCCCCCGACCAACTCGCCACCTCCAGCAGCCCCCTCAACAGTGTATCGGAAGGCTCCCTCCGAATCGGATCCTCTTTTCCCTCTGCCAGGCTATCCGGCCGGGGAATCGCACTCGCTCCATCCAGCAGCCACCCCAATCCCTACGGCTCCAATCCCCTTCCCCTCCCCTCTATCAGGCCACTTGACTGGTGAATTGCGCTCGCCCCCTCCAGCAGGTCACCGGATCGGAGTTGTAGGGGATGAGTGTGATTCATTTTGGGCGTCTGCGTGTGGCTACCGGAGTTGGAAGGGATGAGTCTGATTCAGTGGGTTGCGATCTGTGTGTGTGTGCGCGCGCACGCGTGGTTGGAAGATCCGCAAGGAATTAGGACACGGCTGTTGGAACCGAATATGCTACACAATCCAACGACTACTAGTTTTGAATCAGACGCCTGGTAGCTAACAGCCCAATTTGAAATTGGGCTGCCAACCTATACCCCATATCCTCTCTCTCTCTCTCTCTCTCTCTCTCTCTCTCTCTCTCTCTCTCTCTCTGGAATGTTACAGTGAGCTATGAGCTACGGAAGGAGAAAATGAGCTACGATCATTTTGACCACCCTAGAAGTTTTGGAATTTCGTGAAAATTGGTGGGTGTGTTGTCTAGGGTAACATGATCATCCTCATCAATTTTCAAGGAATTCCAAAACTTATAGGGTCATCAAATGGTAGAAGCAAAATTAACGGTTACTACGGACAGTGGATAAAGCTTCTACGGTTTGATAACCCTAGAAGTTTTGGAATTCCTTGAAAATTGGTGAGGATGATCATATTACTCTAGACAACACACCCACCAATTTTTACAAAATTCTATAGCTCATAGCTCACTATAGCATTCCTCTCTCTCTCTCTCTCTCTCTCTCTCTCTCTCTCTCTCTCTCTCTCTCTATGCTTAAATGCGGTCTGTGGTCCGCGTCCGCAGCCATCCGATGTACCCGCCGCGTGCATCGGATGCAGAGTGTAGTGCATCGGGCGGCTACAGACGCGAACCGCACGGACCGCAGACCGCATTTAAGCATCCCCCTATATATATATATATATATATATATATATATATATATATATATATATATATATATATATATATATATATATATATATATATATATAGGAATGCTTAGGTGTGGTCTACGGTCCGCGGTCCGCAACCGTCAGATGCACCACTCCGTGCATCGGATGCATGCGGCCAGTGCATTGGACGGCTGTGGACCACGGACCGCAGACAGCACCTAAGCATTCCTCTCTCTCTCTCTCTCTCTCTCTCTATATATATATATATATATATATATATATATATATATATATATATATATATATATATATATATATATATATATATATATATATATATATATATATATATATATATATATATATATAAGGAAAGGGGAGCCTGAACCTGAGGTGCAGCGTCGTTGGTGCACCTCAGGCATTGTTTTACCATCCTAGAAGTTTTGGAATTTGATGAAATTTGGTAAGGGTGTTGTCTAGGGTAAGATGATCATCCTCACCAATTTGCATCAAATTCCAAAACTTCTAGGGGGGTCAAATGGTCGAAGCAAAATCAGCCGTCCGCAGTCACCGTTAAAATCTGTAGATTTGGCTTCGACCATTTGACCCCCGTAGAAGTTTTGGAATTTGATGAAAATTGGTGAGGATGATCATCTTACCCTAGACAACACCCTCACCAAATTTCATCAAATTCCAAAACTTCTAGGGAGGTAAACAAGCGAGAGGTGCAGCGTCGTTGCTGCACCTCGGGTGCAGGCTCCCCGCTCCCTATTACTGATTTTGCTTCAACCATTTGACCCCCCTAGAAGTTTTGGAATTTGATGCAAATTGGTAAGGATGACCATCTTACCCTAGACAAAACCCTCATCAAATTTCATCAAATTCCAAAACTTCTAGGATGGTAAAACAATGCCTGAGATGCAGCAATGCCAGCAACGACGCTGCACCTCAGGTCCAGCATCCCTTTTCCCTATGGAATATTAAGTCGCTGATGTAATAACGAACAACAAAACATAAGTAACAAAATTACATGACATTAACAACGTCCTATCAGAAAAACTATGTAACCAACAGGCAAAAGAAGGAGATACAGTTTCATTTAGCATACTTAAACCAACGACTGGATGAATGGAAATCAATTATTTGAACAGAAGTCACCAAAATGAAAAGAATGTTGTGGAAGGAATCATGTATCTCTGAAGCAAAAAATAACACCTCGAAATTAACTTCAGGTTCAGTTAAAAGAATAACTAACCTGTAGAGCATGTATATCATAGATAACTAAGCTAGTTGGCCCACCCCTGGATTTGGGTATCATTGACAATACTCGTGCCATAGTAAATGCAGTAGCCACATCACCTTCTTCTTCCATGCGCTCGAAAGAACCAGTTGGGAAAAATGGTAACACCAATGTGAAGGAAGCAATAAAGAGTTTTGGCAAAGCAAATATTGCTGATATCTGCTCAAAAATTACTCCAGGAGAGCTGAAAGATGCTAGAAAGGCGACATGCTTTCCTCTTATATCATGAGCGTTGTTAATGAAAAGATTAGGGAACCCATCATCAAAGCTTCTGATAAACAAAAAAGAATCATTTCTAATTATTGAATATATGGACCAACAAAGGATAAGAGTTTATTGTTGCAACATATCCTATTCCCTCCCTAAGATCAAACAATTCTCTTTAAGTAACATAGGCTTCAATGTTTTTCAAGAATAAATAAAATTCCACACATCCAAACAATTCTCTATCTCTCTGAGTAACAACAGCCACATATCATATGGTTTTGCATGGGCATGTATGTTTTTTTTTGTGTGTGTGTTGGGGAAAGTTCCAGTTCCTCTGAAATATATACCACATTTGTTACAAAAAATTGATTTCAATAAATGCTCAAAATTTAAGATTCACTACACAATGCAACGAACCGAAAAAATTAGCCACAATAAAGAATTCAGAATTTTGTGCTAGTTTTGACATTGTTCCAACTTCCAAAGTAAAATGTTTCATGAACATGCCCCATGGTTGAAATTTCACCCAAAATGAAAAGCTTTGCCAAAATGTTCTTATTTTTTCACCTAGGAATATGTAACTAGATGCCAAAGTTAAGAATGAGACAACTGGATTTTTACATTGCTAGTTACATAGTTTTGTTGTATTATTATGATATGCATTTCTAAATATTCAATTTTCCTATTGTGAGTCCACGAGATGAACGTTGATATAGCACAATTGAATCCCTCCTAGCAGCAGTATACACAAAAGGCAGATCCTAATATCGGAGAAACAAAAAACAACAATGCCCTGGAGACTAAACCAGCACAAGGTGAATCACCCTCCAAGCTATAGTACACGCTATCTTTAAGGGAATTCCATTGAGAATTCCTCACTCCAAAATAATTTTGGTGACATGCATTGTCAAGAATAACCTGAGCAACCTTCGAAAAGTTGCCATTGCAATCTAAGAATCTTGGGAACTTGCACTCTTTCAACAATGTCACCTTGTTCTTGAAAAGAAAACGAGAAGTATGGTATACAGTCATTTTCTGCAAGGAAATCTTCAAAAAAGACTGAAACCATGCCTCTTATCCTTATTGAACCAACAAACGTGTATATTTCGGAAATCAACTCTACCTTAACTTACAAACTAACAGATAAATGAACATAACTTCCAAACAATACAGCACTGGAAAAAGTTGTGTCAACAACAATAACAAAACCCCCAATTTACTGTGTACCTTAGATTGTTCTTAAATATTAGAATGTAACAACTTAAAAGGTGTATTGTTTGACATAACTAGGAGAAAAGAAATCTCTATAATATATTACTAACTTGAAGTACTTCATAGTTAACTGACGGCCCGAGTCTAAAGAAGAAGCAAAAAGTTTAGGACTCATCAAGAGTGGACGTCCAACTTGTACTTGTAGTGCCATTGGTAAAGAGAAAAACTAAGTTGTGAAGGTTCACCATTTAGTCCATGACCAAGGTAGTTTAATATGTCCACTTCGTGGTTAAATAATCCAACCACGCCTAGCCCGCTTCGTGGTTAAATAATCACAGAAGACGATTAGAACACTAGAGATTTGTCAACTACTAAACAAAACAAAATACAAAGAAATATTGATACCTATTCTATAAGATAAAGGAAATAAGTGCTGCTGTGCTAGGGGACAAAATGCCTTTCCCTGAGCACCAATGGAGTACCATCAGCAAAAATAACTGAACAAGTAGGACCAAACCTATCAAGAGATGATGACGAGAGGTCCTATCTGTCATATAATCAAATCCATTAGAGCCTATAAGTCATGAAACATGTTTAAGGTAAAGATATAAAGTAAATATTCCCACATTGATTTTATATAGCTATTTAAGGCTATGATTCAATAGACAATCTAATGCAAACCGGGTTGCAAAGACAAAAACCACCTTAAAATTGAAGATTTTATATGCTATTTAGTTTTTTTTAATATAAAATTCAGTAACAAAGAACAAGTCCAAAACAGATGTTTAAACAAAAAATTAATACTTTAATCTATGCTAGTATGATTGTGTGTTGATAGTTAAAGAAAACCAACAATAGCAATAGATCATTCATCAAACAAGCATTGCATGATAATAAATTCAGCAATTAATTATTATGCAATGCTTGTTTGATGAAGAATTAATTGGATTTTAATGGCTAGCTTGGATCGGTTGGATGCATCATCCAATGCCTTCTTTGATCCTCATGGCATAATCACACTAAATAACTTAAAGAGAGAAACGAGATAAGCCAGTTGGTCTAGTCGGATGCGACAACCCCACACCATAGGCTAGCAAATATGTAGAATTTAATAAATAAAGATCCGTTCGTACGATTTTCACCCGAAAACAGGCGATGGAAACATAAAAATAAAAGTAATAATAATAAAGTGAATAAAGTTCAATCGTAGTTAGATCAAACTACATCACAATCTCTTACACTTATTCAAAGGTTAAGCATATTCCTCATGTGAGAGAACAATAGAGCTACTTGGAGGTATGAGACAATAGAGGATCATTAGTCACGTAGCCTAGGGTGATGCAGAAGAAATCAAACCATTTGTTCAGGAGAGGAAAGAACATTGATGGAATTTGGATTTGGGTATGAATTGCAACTTTTGAATTTGGGGAAACTGGAAAGTAAAACTAGATCTGAATTTGATCTTGTTTTTGAATGAAGAAAGTGTGGAAAGATGGGAAAAAAGTTGCACGAAAGGGTATAATATAGATGGTGATGTGTGTCCAAGAGAGTTTTTTGATCGAACAAAAAATCTTGGTAGAATATGAAAATTACATGCTTGTTAGTCTGAAAATCTTGTAGTAGAATTTCAACATTTGGGAAAGAATATGAAGAGGGAATGGGGATGTGAGTAGATCTAGGTTTAGGATGAATAGATTTATGAACTAGAAGTTAAGTAGAAGCATAAATTAAACTAAAGATACAAAATATTAAGAAAAATAAAAATAAATCTAAGCACTAGAAGTATCATAGATAGAAGGCATTAAGGCATCACACCTTAATTCCAAGGCATTGCACCGTGGAACCGAGGCATCACAATATGGTAATAGTAATAAAACGCCACGAATAAGGGAGATCATTATGGAGAATTAATTGGTTAAATACCATGGCCATAGGGCCTATTTAAATTACAAGAAATAACGCCGACTTTTAACTAACGCCAACTTTAACTACTACTCCATCGTTGATAAGGATCAGTACTCCTTGTCGATAATTAGTGGTACTCCCTAACCCAGTATACTGCTAAAATATGATTATTTTAAACATTTTCTACTAGAATAGGAACCCTACACTACACTCACTTTCATAAAGGACTAGAAACAAACTCAAAAAATTAGAACGAAAAAAAACTCTAGTCTTTTACTTTTATCTAGGATCCTTATGAATGATATCTTAGCTACGACTTACGAATCATAATTTGAGAGGAATCCTAATTCACGAACTCATTAAAGAATTATATTTTTAGGTAGGAATTCTATTTCGAATAGGAATTCTAATTGCTTATTGTATTTCTACACTTTCCATTCAACGTCTTTTTGTATTATCTAGTTTAAACATGGATTTAACATATTGCGAGGTAGATTGCAAGGCAGTACATGTTCTTCTTGACTACTGAGTCACTGGCATGTTTTCTTGATGTATTTTTGCTGCTTTTGAGAGGAAATCTGCATGTAGGCTCATATTCCAAACACAATCAGACCCAATTATTCTAATTTTACAGGTTTTGAAGGAAAATCTGTATGTAGGCTCATATTCCAAACCCAATCAGAACCAGTTATTCTCCAAAATTAATTTAGGAATCCCAAAAAAACAATCTTCTTGCACACACTAAAATCATTCACCTAAAGGTGATTTTAAACACTTACTAATTTCATTCGGAAGGTATATTGTGCACATCTTTGGCCTCGTTCACCCCCTAAAAGTACACTTTGCATTCCTTTAGCTCCAAAGGTTCAACAAGGTGCATACCCTGAAAGTGCATTTTGTGCACCTGTGGCTTCAACCATCCTAAAAAGGTGTAAACTTGAACATTCATCTTTAGCAGCCCTAAAAGGGAATTATGTATAGCTTGATTGCCCTGAAAATGCTTTATGTCCACCTTTAGCTTCAACCACCTTAAAAGTGTTTCTTGTACACTGCATTTAGCCATTCCTGAAATATGTGAATGTAAACACAGACTTCAAACTAAGAACGGTTCATTTTGCACACTTTGCCATGGCCACTAGATAAGTGCTTTATGCACACTTGGGAATCTAGCGGTTCATTATCAGAAGTAATTAGGAGCCATCATATGATCGAGTAGTCCTTTATTCCAGCATATTCTCCAGAATTCTTCTATTACAGCATCATATTTCCAAGCAACTACTCAGATCTGCCAAAGTTCTCCAATAATCTACTGAAATCCACCATTTTCTTTAGCAAACCTCTATAGGAACCAAACCTCTTCTCTTAGAGTCCAGTACTAGAACCCACCATATTCTCCTCTTCTAGAACGCACCATGTTTTCTAACAATCCTCTTAGAGATATCATCATATTCTATTATTCTCTAGCAATGTTCTACCAGAAACCATCATATACTCCAATGGTCATCTAGTGAAACTCACCATATTCTCCAGCAGTCTTCTAATGGAACTTACCATGCTCGCTCGAAAGAAGTTAGGGTTTGCGCCATGAATGCTGGAACTCTCTACTAACAACGTATTTTTCATATCAGCCTTTCCAGCTCTCTACTGCAGACATCCTTTAATAAAGCTCAATACACTGTTTAGTAATCATCCAAAAAGTTGGGTAATCTTTTAAGTTAGGACGGGCTGGAACTAGAGTCAAAGTTCAGGTATTTGATACTTAGCGTTGTATAGGAATTGAGGTAATACTTAGAATATTTAGATTTCATAGTACCAAAAAAAAAAGAATATTTAGATTTCTGATTTGCCATTTTTTTGGAAAGAGATTTGACTTTTCATGATACCCAAGATTATGTTTTTTGGTTTACATTATGGTATGCATATAAGGATGCAGTCTATCTGTAAATGACAAATGATTTACTCATTATTGTCCAAGAAAAAAGTACAAGGGTCCTTCTTTAGAAAGCTATATCACATCTCTGATAACCTTGCTTTGTACATTGTCACCCTCAACAAAACATATAAGGTAGGTAGTAGTAGGGCTTCATGTAAGTCCTTGTGTGATCAGGGTTATGGACAGGCGTCGGTTCACCTATGAAAGAATAGGAAAATTTGGCCGCACGAGTCTACTGAGACAACTCATGTAATCATTAGTTGTGAAACATTCCAAAAATTTTCAATGTAATCTTTATCTAATTCAACAACTCACACTTGAAAAATTGGTGGTTCCAAGATGAACAGAGGCAATATGGCGACATTAATGTCCTCACAGTATTTTTCATGGTTGAGTTTAGTGAGGAAAGTTGCAATGACAAGTTTAACTCCATCACCTTAACAGCTTTCTTGGATGCTTCACCCATTCTTTTGTCTAAAAGAAAAAGTTCATAGGTTGCCTTATGATCACAAAGGCAATGTTTCCTCAATTGCCTAAGATAACGAGCTGCCTTTCAAGAGGTTTTTATAACAAAGAAGGCAGGAAGGTTAACAATGACACCACAGTGAGAATCAAGATGCATCTATTCAAACGTAACACCTACGGTTAAAGTTAAAATAATACATAGATCTTTGATCAGTGTATATAATGTAGGGTTTATAAATTAGATCATACGTACATCCGAGAGACATCTATTGTCCATTGGATCGACAAACGAAGCCCTAGACTTCAAATCAGTTTTGGAGACAACATCCCAAATGACATTGATCTCCTTGGTCATCTCAAGCAGGGGCGAATCTACCAAGGGACTAGGGGGGAGGGGGGGGGGGCATGGTCCCCACAAAAATTTTAATTTTTTGGGTAAATTACACTCTGTCCCCTTGAAGTTTAACTCAAAAACACGTAACCCCTCTTAGTTTATTTTGTTCCAAATCACACCCTAAAGTTTGAAATGTCAGCACAATCGCCCCTTTTGTCAAAGTTTTCTCATTTGGTAATTTTTATCTGATCAAAACTGAATTGAAGGGGGCAAAATGTAGTTTTAACTATAGGGGGTTTTAACAAATTTGTGGAAGGGAACAATGAAGTGTGGCACCGTTTGTGGGCCCCCCTCTAACTTTTTTCTAAAAATTTCAGCGTTCCACTGAACCATGTCGACCGCTTGCGTTGATCGCGCCCCACAAACCTGCTTGCTACTACAGTAGATAATTTTTTTGCCGTGTAATTAAACCCATCTCAGTCGTTCGTTTTCCTATTGTTGAGGCTGACTGAATGGGATTCAGTGGTGCAGGTTGGGTGCAACAGTGAAGCGGATAATCGTAAGGAGTTCAAAAAAATTTAACAAAACACAGACTGAGGAGTTCAAAAAAGTTTGAGCCAAACCCCCCAAGCGCCTTCGGTGCAACTCGCGCCTCTACTAGCTTAGCCCCCTCATATGACAATTCCTGGGTCCGTCCCTGATCCCAAGGTGATAATAATCAAGTAGGATTCAATCTCAAAGCTGAAAGTGGCAATGTGTGTGCGTGCATGAGTGGATTAGTTTCAGGGATTTCACATGTACAATGCCTCCTTATATTTTACCTTTTTTGTCATTGTTTTAAAAATATACCTTGTCCCGACAAGTCAACTAGGTCATGTCCAGTTTTTCAATTTTCTCCTTTCATAGATTTTCAGATGATGGGTTGCCAAACTTGGTTAACCAGCATAAGGGTTACGAAACGCTCCACGAAGTAAGATATTCCCCCTAATGTGACTTTTGTCCTGGATCACTAGAAAATCTTGAGCTCGAGTAAATCGTTTAAATCGGTTTCACATAAATAATTCCATTGCTCTAAAATCATTGTTTTCTCAATATAAGGTTTTCTATAAAAAGTTTCCTAGCCTGCGGTCCTGACAAAGTAAGTCAAAGACTCGGAAACAAAGTGAATGCATGAGCAGGTGGACAGTTGAATCACCGGCAGACGTTAGAGGTCTCACTTGTCATTCACTAGATATCGGAAGTGGGGATTGTTCTTTGTACCGTTTTTCCGATTAAGGGAAGGAGTGCAAATTTTAAAATCTAGGAACTTTTAGATCCTCACGTGTAGTGGGATCGGAAGCAACTAGCCTGATGATCAGGTATCGGATACGAAGCCAAGCGTCGTCGGTTTAGCCAAGCTTGCAAAGCCCTATAGGTGCCAATTAGAGCTGGCAAACGGGTTAGGGTTAACGAGTTAGGGTTGGTGGATTGGCGGGTTAGAATGGCTCAACCCTAACCCTAACCCTAACCCATTTATTAAATGGATCAACCTTCCCAACCTAACTCTAAGCGGGTCAACCCTAACCCTAACCCATCTAACCCTATTAATCTAAACATACACAACCCAAAAGTCTCAAAATAATTTAACGTTTTGTCTAAAATTATTTATATACATACTTCAAAATCTTATTAACTTATCAAACATAAGAAACAATGCAAATCAATATATAGTAATTAATATTTAAATTGTATTGCTCAACAATATAAATTATATAAATTCAAACATAAAGCTTATACGTGATATAGTTCCTTTACATACTCTCAAACACAACAAGTCAGTGACATGACATTGTTCGTTTACTAGCCAATTGGGTTAAGTGTGATTCACCGATCAGGTTTGGATGCTGCGGACGGCTCACAACCATGATTTGGAGTATCCGAATATGAAAAGGGCACCTCTATATAGGGAACTGGGAGCACATTATGTTATGCGGATTAGACGAGTTAGGCGGGCCGGGTTGGGTTGGCCCGTTTTTGAATGGGTCAGCAAATGCAGAACCCTAACCTGGCCCGTTTAGTAAATGGGTCGAGTTAGGGTCGGGTTAGGTGGGTTGGGTTAGGGTCGGGTTGGCGGGCCGGGTCAGCTTTTGCCAGCTCTAGTGCCGATCATATGCTCAATGCGAGACCGTGTGCAGTGATTATCAGTCCGAAAGTCCTTTGCATTCCAATGTCCATGGGTGTACCTTGCCGGGTTTATATCTAATTATATATCCCACCATCTTCTTAAAGCTAGCAGCAAAAAAAAATCATAAAGAAAAGTACTAACTTGCAATGTCTCCTCCTTCCCTGATATCTTGGGATCAATCCCAAATTCAGGGGGAGAAACAAGAACCTATCAAATTCTTCAAGTCTGCAATGAAAGGAGACAAACCCAGAAGCAAATTGCTTGAATGTGGACATAGAAATCACGAAATTTGATTAGTTTCTGCGCAATGTTTACCGAAATCAACAATCCCAGAACCATAACGAAACGGATTCAGATTTGCCAATCAAGACCCACACGTTTCACGACAGACCCATTGCGAATAATTTTTAAAGGAAGGAAAAGGGGGTGAAAGGTGTGAAGGGGGGGGGGGGTGGAGAAGGGGACCTCCAGGAGACGGATTGGAGATGAATGGCGTCGGACTGCTCGGCGACCTTCCTCGCCAGTTCTTCAGCCTCCGCGCAGTGGAAGAGGTGTATCTGCTTCTTCACCGGCTTCTCCATATCTATCTATCTATCTCTCTCTCTCTCTCTCTCTCTCTCTCTCTCTCTCTCTCTCTCTCTCTCTCTCCACTTCTCTTCTCTTCTCTGTTTCTCTCACCTCTCCAAGACTACCACTATCACTGCCGCCAACTTTTGGGGGGAGACGGACGAGAGATTCGACTCCTCTCCGGCGTGGGTTCGACGCGCCGAGTGGCATGAACGGCGCCGCATGGCCCACATCCTTGCCCTGGCAGCCACCCTTGGAGTGTTCAGATCTCCTCCAGTCGGTTGGCCCCGGTTGGTGGGCTCGCCGCACATCACAGCCGCATGCAGGCGGCTGGCGTACGAATCACTCCGAGTCACCTACCATTGTGCGGCTGTGATTTGTGCGGGCCAACCAACCGGACCGACAGCCTGGAGGAGATCTGAACTAGTTAAATCGCACTTTGGGGGTGTAAAAATGGTGGACCCCGTTTGGGCCAGTGGCTCGGGCGGGAGCAGCACGAGCTTGATCTGAATCACTCTTGGGTTAGGGTTAGGGTTTGGGTTTTGGGTCGAGTTAGTCGAGCCCCCAACCTCTATATTCTTGGGTATTTCCAATCCTAAATCAAAATTTTTATCAGATTTGATGTAGGATTTGGTTAAAAGGTCAATTTGATGTGGGGCGTTCAAATCCAACACCAAATGTAATGAAACTAATTTGATTTCTAACGTTCCAGCCCTACACCTAAGCCTTTAAAGAGAGGACTTCAAATAGGACCGTTGGGGGTGTGGAGTAAAAGTTGTGATGAGCTGGATAGTAGTTGTTGGGATTCTATGGGTGGCTCCTGACCTTTGCCAATTTGATAGACATCAAATTTGATAAAAATTTGGTATAGGGTTGGAGCAGCTTTTTTTCTCTTCTACAACCAGATTTAAATCTAATGGTCATTTTGATGTAGGGTTGGAGCTCTAACCATCTAGGATACCAAATGTTTTCTGTATAAAGTATAAATGATTTTGGGACAAATATGTAGGTTTTTGGGTTGGGCCCTGGGTTAGCTTGCACTACACCAAATGACCATTTTTGGTATGGTTTTCGACCGTTCCTAAAGATATTCGGTATAGTTTATAACCGTGCCCGATCGATGTGTCTTAAAAGTTTTGGAACATTTCAAAATCGTGCCAAAATTTAGTTACGAGATGGCTCCAAACCGTTCCTATATTTAGGTTTAGGGATGGCTTAAAATTGTGCCAAATATACAATATGAGACGGTTCCAAACCATTCCTAGTTCATCATTAGAACTATTCAAAATTGTGCCACAATTCAGCTAAGAGACGATTTGAAACAGTGCCTGGATTACGTTATGGAATGGTATGAAAACATGCCAAATCCTTAGATTTGGTGTAGTGAAATAATACTAAAGATATGACATGTTTAAAGACGAAAAATATAAGAACGTGTATTTTTATAGTTTTTTTTTCATACCGTAATGGTAAAATGATCCTTAAAATTAAGATTTTGTCAATATAATATTAAGTTTTAAGGACCATTTTAACCTTATAACATGCAGAATGTATGAAATGGCCTTTATTATATAATCATTTATAGAAAATTATATATTTAAAATTTTTTTGACAAATAAGCAGGATTTATAGAGGGTCAAAATTTAATTTCAAGAATCTTAAGGGGAAAGTATATTAAGCATAAACCTTAGAGTATCAAAGTGTAGTTTGTCTAAAAAAATAACATTTAAAATAAAACTCTCACCCTCGCACAACCTTTACCTACCTAGAGGAGAAGGAAGGAAGAGGATGTTCGGCATGTCCTCTTCCTCTTCTTCCGGGCATAGTGTGATTCAAATTGAAACCATTTTTAATCATTTCTAAAAAAAGGGAAAAAGTATATTGTTTGAACATACTTTGGGATATACTCCTAGACATATTACGGTGGTATGGTGGAATAAGCCAACACTCAATGCATCAACATTCGCACAAAGTCCTAGCCAACGCCCTCCATATCGTAGTATGTCCTGCGGTATGTTCAAATAGAATTTTCCAAAGGGTGGCACTTTTATACAACCCATGAAATACCTAAGACAATCCTAACTTAAATTTGGAAGGAAAAAAAACCGAATGTGTCCATTGCCCCCGTCACCGGCCATGTACAGCCCCCCCCCCGCCACCGGCAACCCACCCCCACCGTGTCTCCTCCTCCCCTTCTTCTTCTTCTTCCTCTGCCCCCTCCTCCTCCTTTGTCTTCCCCTTCTTCCTCCTCATATATCTTCCCCCCCACCCCCCTCATCCTCCCTGAAAATCTATGCATTTGGTCAGACCAGTTTGAATACACCCTTTGTGCATTCAGCCACCCCTATAGAATGCACAAAAAGTGCATTCAAACTAGAATGGCCGAATGCACAACTTTTAAGAAAGGCGAGAGGGAAAAGAGAAGAAGGAACAAGGGAAAGAGGAGTAGGAAGAAGGGGAAGAAAAAGGAGAAGGAGGGAGGAAGGAGGAGGGAGGAGGAAGGAGGAGGCAGTGGAAGAAGGGGAGGAGGAAGGAGGTGGAAGAAGAGGAGGAAACAACAATGACGGGTTGGATGGGCGGTGGCGAGCGGGGGTGGGTGACAGATAGTGGCGTGAGGTACGACCATGACGGAGGGAAAAAAGGGGGTCTTCTTTAGACGGGGGGTTGCCTATGGAAAAAAGTTGTGTTGCCATTAGATGGGGAGCTGCCTTTGGTATTTTATGGGCTGTATATAGCCCCACCCTTTTCCAAATGGGAACAATTCGACACTATAAAAATCTAAATAAAAAAGGGAACAATTAAAGAAAGGGTGGGGCTATATGCAACCCTTGATTTACTTTAAGCCACATCCACATATATACTAACCATAACTTATTACAGGTTACTGTTTATAGCCCAGTTGATCTAAGCCACCTCCACTTATATGGACAATTTTACCCTTCCGTCTTTCCCTTCTTCCTTTTCTTGTTTACTCCTCCCTCCTCCTCTTTTCCCTTTGTCATGCCCGTGTCGTCCGCCACGTGTCACGCCCCCTTGGGCCGCCTCCACTCATCCAACCTGTCGCTATCGTTTGCTATTCCTCCTTCTTCTTCCACCTTTTCTTTCCCTCCTTCTCCTCTTACTTTTTTCCTCCCCTTTCTTCTTCCTCATCTTTTCCTTCTTCCTGCTGCTCCTCCACGCCCCCCCCCCCTAAAATCATGACACTCAACCAAAACAGGTTGCATGTATTTACTGTGCATTCGGCCAGGAAGTCCGAATGCACAATAAATGCATTCAGCCTGGACTGGCAGAGTGTCATGATTTCGGGGGGAGGGAGGAGGAGGTGGGAAAGAAAAGGGGGAAAAAGGAGGAGGAGAAGGAAGGGAAGAAAGAAGAAGAAGGGAGGAAGAAGAAGAAGGGGAGGAGGAGAAGGAGATAACGGTGGTGGGTTGCTGGTGGGGGAGGTGGGAAGAGGGGGAGGAAGAGGAAGAAGGGAAGAAGGAGTTGGACGAGGGTTTTTAGATAGAGGCTTTCGGGTTTTTCATATCTCAAGTCATTTCTATTTTATTGCAGAGTTGTTTTTAGTCAGATTGGAAGCTACCTACACTTATAGATGTAATCGGTATAAATTTTAATAATTAAAAAATTACCTATAACAAACTGAGGGTTGTATATATCCCTATCCTTAAAGAAAAGGCTAAGGAATCTGAGGGCTGCCTAGAGCAAAACCTAGGGCTGTATGTAGCCCCACCCTTAATGACTAAAGGCCAGCCCGGTTCGACTGGCGCGTTTTCCGACGACAAGGAAGCAGCAGCTGCCGGCGTTTGGCAAGAACCTCAGAACCCACAGGAGCCGTTGGATGCATAGGTCTCGCCAGCTGTCGGGCAGGCGGACTTGTTCGATACAAAATCTTACTGGTAAACTTGAGATACTAATATATAGTAGGGGTATATCCGACATTCCATCTGCTCTTATAACCTTTCACCTTCTTTCCGTCTCCGGCCAATGGCGACGCCTCCGCCGCTCATCCAAATCCCTGCATTCTCGCCGGTAAATCATCCCAGGCCGCCGCAGTCAACCCAGATTCCGACCATCCCCGCCGTCAAACCGGAGATTCCTGCTTCCGAGGTGAGGGAGATCCTCCCCGCCGCCACCTTCCGCTCGCCGGAGCCCTCCCCCTCCGTCTCCTACACCATCACGATCCCCAGCTGCGCGGGTAAAACCCTAACGTCCCCTTCTTGTTAAATTTTCCTCCCTTCAAGAAACTTATCGTTTTCTTGATCCCTTCGGGTTCTAGGTTGGTTTGCCTGGGGCAAGATCCACGAGACCGAGCGGCGGATCCTGCTGGAATTCTTCGATGGGAAATCGGCTTCGAGAAGCCCTAGGGTCTACAAGTACTACCGGGACTCAATCATCAGGCGGTTCAGAGGGAACCCATCGAGGAAGATCACGTTCACCGAGGCCCGGCGAGGGCTTGTCGGGGACGTCGGGGGTATTCGCAGAGTTTTCGATTTCCTCGAGGCGTGGGGTCTGATCAATTACACCCCATCGGCGAAGCCCTATTTGAAGGAGAAGAGAGAGGTGGAGCTGGGCTTAGAGAGGAAGGAGCACCCTAGAAAGCTATGCAGCAATTGCAAGTCGGTTTGCAGCCTCGCCTGCTTCGCTACTGATAAGGTCTGCTCTTTGATTGTGATCTGAATTTGATTATTCTTTCACTTCTTTCATGATTTTGCCATCTCCACAACTTACTCAAAATTTTACTCAAATCTGAGCAAAAATTTGAGTAAAAACTCAATCTGATGCAGAGCACTCCAGCTCTTGCTCAAATTTGAGTAAAAACTCAATTTGGTTTGAGTTTGAGTAAGGGATGGAGCTGATTTTGGAGTTTTTACTCAGATTTGAGTAAAAACTCAACCCTTAGATCACAATGTTGTAAATAGGAAGGCCTCGGAGTTGACCGTTGAGAATTTGGTATGAGATTTGAGTATCCCTCGCTTTGGTGAAAAATCTGAGTAAAAATCAATTTGGTATGAGTTTGAGTAAAGGGATTTTGGGGCTTATTTATTTTGACAAAACATCTATTAAACATTATCTTTCAATGTTTAGCGGTGCAGCTCCACACCCCAACTAGGTACGCTAGGCCGTAGACATGACACTAAGAAGCACTGACACTGGTACGGGGACACGGGTACGACACGACACGGGTTCGCCGACACAGCAAATCCTAAAAAAGGACACGGGTACGATGGGGACACGACAAAATAAATTACTATTTTTAAATTTATATTTTATGTGTGTTTGCAATTCATATATATTTCAATAACCGAAAAAACCTCATAGAAAACAACTAAAATAAAATTTTAATGCATACTGAATCGTTATCGTTAGTTACATCCAGCCCGATCGGTGAATCGCAGACAGCTCTAAATGGTATGGAAAATAACGGTTGTGTTTCAGTTTTGACTTCAACCTATCTGAAACCTCAGAGAATAAGATAAGTTAAAGCCAAACCTGAATCGTAACCGTTCATCATAACCATCCTGACAAGTGAATCACACTCAGGCTCAAATGGCATGCAAAAGAATGGCTGCAATTAAGTTTTGGCTTCAACCTATCTGATCCTCTGAGGTTATAATCTCAGAGGATCAGATAGGTTGAAGCCAAAACTGAATCACCACAGCTTGTAACCCGACCCTATATCGAATAGTCCGTCAACCCGCAGTGTCCCGAGTGTCCGTGGAGTGTCTGAGGAGTGTCCGACCGTGTTTGGCTCCCGGAAGCACGTAGGACACGGCACATGCGTGTCCGGCAAGTGTCCGGCGAGTGTCGGTGTCCGACACGGGTACGGGAGGCCTGAGGAAGTGTCCATGCTTCCTAGACATGACATCATGAGGAAACTACGAACGCTCGGACTTTTGCTGCCCCCCTCGCATGATGAGTTAGCCGACTTGGCCAGATTATCCGCCACCATATGCCTCACATCTTACACCTATAGGGTTTCTTACGTCATGCATGGTTATTGCAGATCAACGTAGTCATGTGCGACCACATATGTGCATACAGTTACAGAGCTCGGATGCATATGCAGTCAAACCATTAGGTGATCGTCTAGTCACTGTGGGACTGCATCGTGTGGACAATTAGAAATTTACTCATTTGGTTTTTTACCCCAAAAACGACATAGTCCTACTCCTTTATCCTATTTATACCCATTGCCCCCCCTCTTTCATCCTACGACTTTACTAATCCCGTTCTAATTCTGATTATGTTCTCTTAAGCTCAAAAGTTCTGTCCAAGATCTCTCTATGCTCTGGATCTTCCTGAGCTCTGTCCAAGCTCCTCGAAGCTCTCTGACTCTTCCCTGGCTCTCTAACATCATGAAAATGAATCGAATAAGGCGTACCGCTTATCAGGGCGGCAAAGTTAAAGCCAACGACATGTTGTGATTCACTACCTACACAGCCTCACCTTTTTTTTTTATGCTCTCCATGTTTCCCATGAGCTCCTTTTCTCTTAACCCAATAGGTCTAAAGATTTGATTTGGAAGTATGGCCTATGTAATGGTACGATAGAAAAGAATATCATAATGTGATCACTTTGTGGCTTTGTTAGTACCGATGGTATTGCATAACACAAATAGTAGTTGTCCCATGCTCCCAGGTTAATGTGTTTGTATGCCCTCGGGTTAATCCTGACCTGAAAGGAAATCATGGAGAACGAAGTACGTCAAATCTGTAATGATTGAGGAGTACATGGGGGATTGACAATGATGAGGTAGCCTCTACGCAAGGTTTAAAATTTCGGTTTTGTGTCTGGTTTCGGTCCAAGCTGAAACCGAAATTTCAAGTCTTCGACCGATATGCTGTAAAAATTTCGAAATAGTCAAAATGGGGGTTTTTGATTTTTTTTTGAATTTTTGAATTTAAGTCTTTTATACTTGTGCATACATATTTACATGAAATTTAAAAAAAAAAAACACACACCAAACACATAGTATGCTTGTATCAACCATGATAACCGAGGTGGAATACCAACAAACTGAAAAAAAGTTTGATAATCATCATATATTTATATCTATTTACATATATGTACGCTGTTTTCATCACGAAGTAGTCAAAATCAATCATCTTCGCTCGTCCAAGTAAAATTAAACCCCAGGAGAGATGAAAAACATGCTGAAATGCAGCGAAATTGGGTGAAATCTGCATATCCCACTTCCAAAATGCAGGCTATGTATAGGCTCACGTCCATCGAAACCAGTCCACATGCTACCCAAAATTTGTGGACTGGTTTTGGTAAAAATGCCATCGAAATGCTGAAATTTTGTCGAAATGATCACTAAAACCAACCCATAGGTTACAAAATGTCAAAAACCATCTAGTTTCCATGGTGCCCCATATTTCGGTCGAAATTTTGCCGAAATTCACCGACAGTCACTAAAATGTCAAAGCCCAACCCAAATGGCCAAGCCCTTTGGTTTCGGCCATGCATTTCATCTCGGATTCTCTGCCTCGGTTGAAACCAAAATATTTTGCCGAAATTATCAGTTTCGACTGAAATTTTAACCATGCCTCTACGGACATAGGATGCTCAAAACGACCATGTCCACTACCAAAGAGACAACCGGGCTCGTGGATCTATAATGCAGGTCGAGACCCGCGACTTATGGAAGGAAAAGTACAAGAAACACAAGAAACTAATGGTGGAATAATGCTCCACGAGGTTGTCTTTGTTTCAAATTCATGTCTATCTTGTTACATATGTTGAACCTCTTTTATGAAGAAACCATAACTCAAAGCCTAGAAACTTACTACCAATTCAAAGTGAATCGAATATGCCCATAATGCCACATAAGGAAATACAAGTCATCGGGGATTGGCTAGCAAAAGTTGAGTGAAATTTGAATTTATTTGCCTATTAAATTAAGAATTTTTTTTTGTAAATGATAAAATTTAATTGTTAAGGCCCTTTAGATCCTCAAACAGATGCAATTTCAGCTTGGAAAATTGGGCCGACAGGCCATAGGCCGATTGACAGGTCATAGAGCTCTGAATGCCAAATCTAGATTGGGGTCATAATACCTAAAGACCCTTTTACCCTTACTGATGTGGCCCCTTGACGTGGTAGTCCCACTTAATCTTTTTTTTGAAAACTCACTTCAAAAAATCAATTACTTTTTTTATACATATTGAAAATTTAAAAAATTTGTATTTTTGGAATTTGCTCATCGAGCTCTACAAAACTAGACCCATGTCGACTATAAAATTATGAGAAAAAAATTCGGATACATGGCTGACTTATAATTGACATTTATTGAATTAAGTGAAATTTAACGAAAGTTATAAACAACCCAAATATATCACTTTCAAATCCAAAATGCCATGTAAACTGACTAAATATCACTTTTTAAAACCAAATGTCACATAAATTGACAGTTGTAAAATCAAGAGACACTTTTATTGGCAATTTGTGTTCCATAAAGTGTCTTGATTTTATAATTGCCAGTTTTACGTGACATTTACTTTTTGAAAGTGATATTTAGTCATTTTACGTGAAATCTTGGTTTTGAAAGTGACATATTTGGGTTATTTATAACTACCAATAAATGTCACTTAATTCGATAAATATCAATTAATTATAGGATAGTCTTGTATCTGAATTTTTTTCTTAGAATTTCATAGTCACCATGGGTCTAGTTTTGTAGAGTTCAATGTGTAGATTTCAAAAATACAATTTTTTTTTAAATTTTGACATGTATAAAAAAAGTTATGGATTTTTTAAAGTGGAAAACCCAACCCCCCAAAAATATATGATTTAAAAAATCTGATAGATGTGGAAGTTGGATCGTCGGATGTTTGCCACATATAGAAGCCTGTTAAGGACATTTTAGCCATTTGACCTTTGCCACCTTTTTCATATGTGGGAGTTAGCCCGTCGGATGTTTGCCACGTACTGGGGCCTGCTGATTGGGCCTATATAGTGGAGCTCTCCAATCACTACTCATGAAACACATACTGACAATATTAGAAGCATCTATTGTTTTCTTGCACGCTACAAAGTGTGCCATCTTCGGGAAGCGATACACGACAACGAGCACAAAGTTCATCTTTTTTGCGTCGTACGTAAACCCACCAAGAAATCCATTCATCTTCCTATTGGACAACATGAACAAAAGTGGAGTTTAATGGAAGTATTGGTAGCACCTCCCTTGAATGTTTGGCAAACATAGCGTTTTTCACAAATTTGGTAACATCATGCTTCATCTTTGGTTAGTAGTAATCATTGTAGATCGGCACCAGAGTCTTGTCGGTCAAAGTATCTTTCAACATGCTGCTCCTTAAGATCTTCTCCCGTAGGGAACCATTTGGAATGCATAGTTACCACCTCAATGAGCACAACTTGGGATGGATCCAGGTGGTACAAATAGACCACAACTTAAGTTACCATTTCATAAAGGGCAACTTAGGAATTACAAAATAAAGAAAAGGTTGGTCCATTACTTCTATGTGAAAGAGGAGTCACTTCCATGGAACTCACTAACTAGGGAAAGGAGTTACATGTGAGCGAGAGGGAGTCTAGGGGTCCCCTCCCACATAAAGAAAGAGTATGAATTAAAGATCACGGTTTCCCTTCTTAACCGTGAACAATCTTTCATCTTCTATCGTAGCCATCCATCAAGTGAGTTATTTCTTTTTCTTGACTCCTAAGTTTGGTTAGTCCATAAAATATAAATACGATGGAGTATTGAGTGGTGTTTGATTTAACTGGAGGTTGATTCTCGTTCTATTATGCAGATCTCTTCTTTCTTCCTCTTTTTTTCCTTACCTTATCTATAAGTGTTCAATTTTGTTATTTCTTGTGTGCTATTTTATTTTCTACAAAAGATATTGATTAGTTGCTGTTGTATTATTTATAGTTGCTGTGATTTATTTATTTTCCGCATAAATCTGCTAAAGTAGTCTAGTAAAATGCAAACCATAGTTCTACCTATCATAATTGATTAGTTTCTTTTCCTTGACCTTCTAGTTATCCTAAATCGAAATCCTTTTGAGAAACTTCACTATAAAACCTTTGAATTGAAGTTCTTGCATGCACATTTTCTGGAAAACAAATTATTTTCTTCTATGATAATTCCTTGCCTATTAAACCTTGATTCTCAGCTGTTTATAGCCATATACCCAAGGATTATGTCAATACCTCATCTAAAAAAAAGGGTTTGAGATAAGAAATGCAACATCGTAGAACAATCGTTAATTCCTCCCCCGTCCATCCATCCGTACGTACAAATATGAGATATCAATTTTGGTTTAATTTTTACTTCTAATGAGCAATTTGTTGGTCATTAATGATTGAAAAAGTCTACCATAATGTTCAATTATTTCATTCTGATGCCAATATAAGATTCTAAGTTCATATTTATAACTTTGATTAAGATGTCTTACCCCCTTGTGTGAATATTGTAAGTCATTAGTTTCTTTTTATCAAATGCCAAAGCTATGCTCTAACAATCCTGATATATCTTTCATGGATTAGATGGGATCAATCCCTTAAACTTGTGGTTGCTGATGCATTTGTCATCCAACCCTGCCATTCTATTATGTTGAAATGCTTAATTCTAACACAAATTCATGAGATCAAATGAAGGCTATGTACTTGGGCTTCTTGTTTAAGTGAACCTTTACCTAGGAAAATTTGCCTTTATTCTCTTTCCTTATCCCCCATGCCCAAGATTAAAAAAAAACCCTAATATAATTATAGGAAAAACGATAGAGAATTTGAGTGGAACCGACATCAACTATTATTTACGTTACTTTTTTAATTTCTGTATTGGTTTGTAGATCCCTTATAATGAGCGACTTGTTAGTTAGTAACTCTAGATGAAAGAGTCTGCTACGTTGTTTGAATACAAAACTAATTAAAGATCTTTACTTGATTATCTTACCCATAAATTGTAATATATGTTTTTTTCTTTCCAAATGATGCTAAGTGGGGTTAACTCTATGGTCTTTGGGCCATGGTTTCAAAACACGGCTGATACCAAGTTGTACGACCAACACGACTCAGTTTTTACTTGCCGATACCATGTCTCCAATCGGTCCCAAGACTTTGTCTGTATCGGCCGGGTCAACCCAACATTAGGCTGACCTGCAATTATTATTATTATTATTTTTTGAATTTTTTAAAAGGCCGAAAGTGGTATTGCCGAACTAGCCTATACCGAGTCAACTTGGCCAAGTTGACTCAGTTGGTCCGCGTCGATACCATGACTGGTACTCGATTTTATGACCTTGTGGTTTTGGGTACACTTTCCAATCAACGAAATCTTTAGGGGTTCTTTGTTCTTTGGGTTTTAGATAAAACTAGATTTTATAAAATGTAGTTTTATATCATTGATGTGCTACAAAAACCGCCCCATCTCTATCGGATTCACCTCCTATCAACCCTAATGTAAATAGGACTTGGGTAGGTTTTTTTTCTTTTTCTTATCTTTTCTTTTTTAGATTCGGAAGAAAAAAAAATTACATTACACGGGATTTAAAATGAAAACTTATTTTTTAGGTAAATCGATTGCGAAATGCTTCTGTAAGGTGTCCAATATCTGTTTTACACTTTTACATCTTCTATGCGGATTTAGTTAATAGTCTTTGATTGTGTTTTATGGTTTAGTTAGATGTTTTTTTGACCTTCAATATAAAATAATGCAAGATAACACTTTGGCTAGGTGATAGTTCGATTCTCTGCTAATTTAGAAACCTTTTAGATTCAAATTAAGTGCCCGGAACTCGAGCTTAATTTGTTGTCCACAACAGGGCAGCAGGAAATACGAAGTGATTTTCACACATGACAATGGGTTCACTTCAATTTTCAAGTCCAAGCTTGTATTCATTTCATAGACTTTTTTGGACTACTTACTAGTGTGGAAAAGAGCACATAAAAAACTCATGAAAGAATCCACACGTATAGCAATAGAAACTAAAGGAGCACCAAAAGATTAAGATATCTTGCTCACAATGACCCAAACAAATGGTGCAATCACATCTGAAATACGATGCAGCAAAATAAAGAGATATAGATAGGTATACCCTGCTGCATTCTAGATTCAGAAAGCTAGTCAAGCGTTGCCGATCAAGTTCCAAACCATAACGAGATGAAGTAGTGAAGGGGAAACAAGATGGCTAAGAAGAGTGGGAAAAGAAACAAGACTAGCGTTCAAAAACTCGAAACTCTGACTCGACTCAAAAGTCAGTCGATCCAAATAACTCAAAGAATCAACTCGAAACACAACCTGATTATTTTTAAATACATACAATTAAAAGAAATTATTCTAGAAATAATTAGCAACAAAGGATTTCATGATTTCACATGTGGTTTTGACCTCATGATTCATCAATCTAACGATAATTGCAGACCAAGAAATAAATATTTGATGGTTTTCTGAGATATAAAGAAGCCATGAGTGCAAATCGGCCTTCTGACTATGATCATGAGTTCAAAATCTACGTTCATGCCGGCTAATATGGCCTTTTATTTATGAATGCACGGAAGAGGGTGCTAACTAGCTTAGTTATTAAAGTCCCTTGGTGGTTGTACTAGATCCCTGGGATCAAATATGGCCTACATAAAAATAATCGGTAGGGGTTCGCCTTAACCCTCTTTCTGATGAGACACCGAGGGGTATGTGAATTTATTTTTATTACATAAGACCAAGGTTTTAAAACCAGGTATCGGTCGTGGTATTAGTCCGGACCAAACTGAGCCAACTCAGCCTAGTTGACTCGGTATCGGCTGGATCGGTTCGGTCCGGTTTCGGTCATTTTTGATAAAATATGAACAAAATAAAATTTTTTTTTCTAAACTCAACCGATACGACTTGATGTATCGGTCGATACGGGTTGACTCGGGCAATATGGACAGATACGACCTGGTAAAATTTCCCCTTAGTCATTACTAATAAAATTGTGTAACATCTTGTTGGTGTTTAGCCTTCTTTATATATGTGCTGAAACAAATAATATTGTGTTTTTGGTCTGCACTGTTTCTTCTAGTGGAGGAGAAGTGAACCTGTCCCCACTTCAGCTAATATTTTAATTCTTAAACAGGTAGATATTATTCTCTGTGCACGATGCTTTGTGCGTGGCAACTATAGACCTGGCCTCAGTTCAACAGATTTCAAACGCATTGATATCGGTGAAGAAACCAAGACAGAGTGGACTGACAAAGAGACTCTTCACCTTCTTGAGGCCGTTTATCAGTATGGTGAAGACTGGAAGAAGGTGGCGGAACATGTCGGTAGCAGATCCGAAAAAGATTGCGTTGCTAGGTTCATCAAGTTACCTCTAGGAGAGCAGTTCTTGGGGCCGCAAGAAGACAGAGAAGTTGCTATGCAGTACCAGAGAAATAATCAGGTCAGCGCTGAATCTGTAGGGAAGAATGTTGAAGAGACCACCCTTTCAAAGCGAAGGCGTCTCACACCCCTAGCTGATGCAAGCAACCCAATCATGGCTCAGGTATGCACTTGAACTTTGAGGCAAAATATTATTAGTCTTACCTTTAGTTTCTATTTAGCTTCAAGTATTTAGATGACATTTCCCATTTCTTTTCCTTAAAAGCTTTTTATAGGTCCAATCATCCTAGAAAGTGTTGTGAAATACTTATTTATTTGTGTGCTTTAAATGCTTATCTAAAATATAAATGGACCGGCTTGTGTGATCGTTCATATTTCATTTACAACAGAAAACATGCTGCACCAAGGTAGCTAGAACTGTGTTCAATACAAATGGGGAACAGATTGAACCATGAACTCGTAGGAATAATTCACTTATGGATGCAACAAACAATGCATGTTTCATGCTTAGCAGGGAAGACATTGCACATCAAGAACTGGGGCCTACAGCGGTCGTGTGAAACTTTACCTCATGAATCATTATACAAGTGTCATATGCACGCAAACTCGTCAGGGATTCCTTCTACCCCTTCACGATTCGGTCGATTTTATATATATCTGCCAACTGTTTCTTAAAGTCGGTAACAAGACTAACCAATCACTTTTAAGCCCAACTTGTTGGAGTATTAGTTCATTGTTTATCTTACTGATGTAAGTTCTTGTGAAGTTGATGTCCGTAACCTAATTCGGATTCAATTCATAGTTTGAGTTGTTTTTTTTACGATTGGCTTTCAAAGTAATTGTTGTTTAAATTTGTTGGCTATGGGTTTTAAATCCATGCGCACTTAAGTGCAGAAGATCTCAAATCTTTCTCCTTGATCACACGAGCTAACCAGCTTCTTGTGACGCTGATGTCTCTAAATAACCAAATTACTAATTGCACCTTGGATCTCTCAAGCTATATCAAAATCATCCCTTTTCTCTCCTGTACAGTATCACAGTCTACAACCACCCTTCTCATTAGAAAAAAAAACTATCCCCAATTATCTTTCTTTATGAAATCACAGTATGCACAATTGCTCCTTTTGACGTTATGATTGCAAACACATACCAAAGAAGGATTTCACTACTGATTTATGTCTTCACAACTCATCTATCATGGCATCTGTCCCTTGAAACAGACGTGCCCAACACAAGTAATTTTAAGTGTAGTTCAAGTTCATAACCCAGTCCATCGTTGCAATTGTGTACTTTTTGTGGATCAAACCAAGCTTAAGCATTTGACTTGAATAGTTTATGAATAAGGTACTTGATGATTCAGTGAGTCCACGAGTGTAGAGAGAGATTGAGCCTGTTCACTCTATATTGAAACTCAAAAGTTCGGCCATGAACATCTGAATTGGGTTTCTATATCTTGAATCGTGATGCCCAGTGGTTGTTAGCTTTCCTTGCAAAAAGAGTGCTAGAGCTGAAATCTGGGATACAAAATCTATATGGCAAATATCCTTCAACACCCAAAAGATGTGCTTCAATAATTGCATTCAATGAGGATCTGTGATTAATGCCTTCGAGCCAAAAAGCTCTTGAACTGAATGGTACAATTTATGCTTTTTTCAGGTAGCTTTCTTATCTGCCCTGGTTGGTTCAGAAGTTGCGGAAGCTGCATCTCAAGCTGCCATTGCAGCTTTACATGAAGTGGACCTAGCCAGTGTTAGTGGCGCAGATCGCCCAGGCAATGAAACAACGGAAGGAGGTATTTACTTTCTCTTTCTGAATTCTTTTTCCCTTCTATATATTAGTCTGCCCATGGAAAATCAAACACTGCTAATTCCTATCTAGTCTAGTCCTTGCTAAATTTTGATGATCATAGAACAATGTCCTTGAAACCTTGTATGGGCAATCTAATAATGCCTTTGCCATTAATGAGTTTTATTTAGGCATACTTTGAACACCTTATCATCCATCATCCATCGTCCATCATCCATCATCCAAATCTTATCCCATCAAATGGGATCCACTATAGGGCAGATGATTGATAAGAATCTTTTGACCTACTTTTGTCCGGACGCCAACCCTATAAGTTTGGTGCCAGAAATCTGACCAAGTCAACATTGCAAGAGAGAGGCATGCCTAGAAACCTAATAGGCAAATAGGGAGACCTACCTTGTTAGTATAACACCTATATATTGACTATACAGTTCCAATAGAGCTGAGTTCTTTTCCTGGGACTTGCAACTTCCACGAATTGGGCCCTTTCCGATATTCTTTCCATTAGACCACCAGGTTCTGTGGGATTTACAAACCTTCCCACACTTGGTTTTGCATACAGGTAGATGCTTTCACCATGAGATTTCATGTCTCAGCTAAACACAAGACCTATAAATCCTACTGGACCACCCCATCCTCATGGTGAAAGCATGTTTACGTATACAAAGGTGTGGGAAGGTTTGTAAATCCCATGGTACCCGGTGGTTTAATGGAAAGAATATGGGAATGGGCCCAATTCCCTGGAGTTGCAAGTACCAGGAAAGGAACACAGCCTAGTAATCAATGGGAATATAGCATTAAATATGCATTAAAAAAACCATTTAGGTTTCTCTCTCCAACCCTTTTTGCTGCTTTAGTTTTCTGAGCATCCTATTAGTTTCCTTTTTTGGTAAACTTATAGAGAGCAGTAATCTTATTGTACAGAAGCTCTTACCGCGAATGGTCAAGATGGTGCGGAAGCTCTCGACGAGGTTGCTGCAGAGGCGAAATCACAACTTGAGAAGGAACAGCAGGATGTGGAGCGATCCATTTCGGATATCGTGGAAGTCCAGGTGACTTTATATCTTAACCTCTGCCTGCAGTCTGAGAACTCAACCTTGGGGTCGACGCTGCCCCTCTAACGAAATCGGCCAGTGATCGGGCCAGTATGCGCGTGAGATGCAGAAGCAGCAGCGGTGATGCGCGTGTTGCCCGCTTGTGACCAAAGTGCCCTTGTGCTGGATTTTAGTCCCACATCGGCTAAGGGGCTGGGCTGTGGTGACTTCATGTACCCTTTGTGGACTTCCCCTTACAACCTGGCTTTCCCTCTCATGCGGAACGCAGAAACGCAGGAAGAGGCACAACCTGGCTCCTCTTTCTCCGGTCCGCGCGAGAGGGGATACCCTCTCACTCCAAAACCCTGGTCGTAAGGGGAGGTCCACAGAGGGTATATGAAGACACCACCGCCCAGCCCCTTAGCCGATGTGGGACTAAACCCTACACCTTGCGCTTCGCGGCCGTTGCTTCGGCACTGCATGCTGCTGCCCGATCACTGTGGCCAATTTCGTTCAGGTAGCCGGAGTCGAGTCCCTCAACCTTGTGGGTGGTGTCAACAAAATCTCTTTGAATGTCTCCAGATGAAAGAGATCGGGGAGCGGATTTTACATTTCGAGGAGGTGGATCTGCGGCTGGAAAAGGAGCGGCTGCGGTTAAGATACATGAGGGATCTGCTCTTTGCTGATCAGTTGGCGGTTCTTCAGCACAAGGCTCGATTAAGATCTTCGAAAGGGGGAGCCGGAGAGATCGGAACTGCTAACGATAACGATACGTGAACTATAAACAGATTGCATTAATTCTATATGATGCCTTTGTAGCCCGAGGGATCATCCGCGAGTAGGATCTTCAGCTTTACAGATTGTAAACATTAATTTATTTTTTTTTCCTCTGATATTTGTATGATTGTAACAAAACTTCTGTTAGTTATTGTTGCTTAATGACAAGCTGCTCCGCGATTTGGTTGTTAGCTGATCCGATCCGAATGTCAAAAAAAATTATAGCTGAATTAGTTTTCATGTAAATATTGTGCCTCGCCTTCTTTACTTGTTTATTGTGTATTGTGGTTTTACATAGTGGGAATTAAAGTGTATTACCAACTCGGATGCCCGACCTGACCAGACCCGACCCAAAAGTCAATGGCCCAAGCCTGACCCGATCAACGGTCTGATGCCCCCCAGGCCCGGCTTGGGTGACCACTTGACACCCTAAGAGCATCTCCAACCGGCTCCGTAGGCGAGCTCTGAAGGCCCACGTGGCACTCCGAATAGAAATGGGCGCTCCAACCGGCTCCGAAGGATGCTCTGAAGGCCTACGTGGCATGTCACGTAGGCCACGTGCGGTCCGGACCTCCGAAGCCCTCCACATACAACAGAGCTCCTTCGGAGGTCGGAGCCTCCGAACGAATAAAAAATTCTGTCTTTTTTAAAAAAACCGCCGGAACTTCATAAATTATTTTATATATATATATCAAAACATGTACTTTTTAACAGATTTGGTGTAACTTTGGAGACTTTGGATAACTTGTAAATATATAGGGTGTTTCATGCAAATGGCTCGGATATCCCGTTCGGAGGCCGTTGGAGCTGAACCTCTCAACAAGGACGCCTCCGATGAGGTGGCAGCAAAATACGGGCCCCACTTGCTTCGGAGGTCCTCCGAGCTTCAGAGCCGGTTGGAGATGCTCTAAGGCCATCTCCAACGGACTCCCATCTGATCTCCCATACATGTGGCACAGCTCAGTTTTGTCCTGTAGCGGAAAAATTTACTCCAACCGTCTTCTATCCATCCTATGTGGCGGTAGGAGCCGGAAACGGCTGGGATCTGCTGAGAGGCAAAAAGGGGTTCCTATGTGGGGCCCGCCCATGTGAAAATCTGAGATCTTGGTGCTTGGTTTTGAAAATCAACGGTACAAAATTGATTGAACGGTAAAGATGCTGCACTTGGGTGGGTGTATGGTAAAGAAAGTAGGAGATAAAAGTTGGATGGGAGTCGTTGGAGGAGGCTTTTTTGCTCACCAACTCCTATCCTATGTGGCAGATAGGAGGCGGATGGGAGCTAAAGGTGACCCCACTTGGGAAGGAGTCGGTTGGAGATGACCTAAGTTGTGTCCCAACCCGAAACCTAGTCAGCCCCCCCCCCCCCCCGACAAGCTATATTAACAAAAAATAAAAAAACCATACGGATAAGGGGTCAAAATGTAATTTTAGAAATCTTGTGAGTGAAATTACAATAAGCATAAACCTTAGGGATTAAAGTATAATTTATCCTTTGTGTGTGTGTGTGTGAGAGAGAGAGAGAGAGAGAGAGAGAGAGAGAGAGAGAGAGAGAGAGAGAGTGAGAGTGGGTGGGGTCCCAATATTGAGGTGGTAAGTTTGGCAAATTATGAAAACCTCCCCTGAACTACACACCTCATTTCATATTGGTCACTCAACTTTTTTTAAACAATTTGAACGACTTGAAGTATGTTTTGTTTACATTTAGCCCTCTCTATCAACTCACCCATATGTTAGACCCTTTCCCCCCCCAAGTTGCCACATCCACCCTCGTCCTCCTCCGCCGTTTCCTTCTTTTCCTTCTTCCACCTCCTCCTCCGTTCTTGCCAAAACCCTAACACTCATCCAAGGTGGATTAGGGTTTCGGTGAGGAAGATGATGGATGAAGGAGAGGAAGAATGGGAGGAGGAAGAACAAGATGAAGGGGAGGAAGAGGAGGAGTAAGAGGTGAGGTGGAGGGGGGGGGGGGGGGATGTGGGTTGCAAGCCAACAAAGGTGGCAGAGGGATGTGTTGGCGTATCTAACATGATGTATGGCAGCGACAACCATGACAAAGGTGGTGGTGCCTTTTGTAAAGAAAGCAACAAGCTTGTCTTTTGTTTGGGTGGAAAAAGGTATTCAGCTCTTGTGAGAGCTGATGGTTATATTATTAATTTTGATATGCTGTTACAACTAAAAATCTTTCTGTTACAACAGTAAAATAATAACAGTCTAAGGAATACTGGTTCCAATACCCTCCCTCAAGTTGAACAATCAGAGGAACGAATGTTCAACTTGTCTCTTAGAAAACCAAACCGAGGAGCCGAGAGGGGTTTCGTGAAGATGTCAGCTAACTGATCCTTTGTTGAGATGAAGCGGATATCTAATAGTTTCCGAGAAACTTGATCTCGTACGAAATGGAAGTCAACTTCAATGTGTTTTGTACGAGCATGAAAAATAGGATTCGCACTTAGATAAGTGGCACCAAGGTTATCACACCATAAGGTGGGAGGAGAGGCAGAGATGACGCCAAGCTCACCCAACAAAGATCTGAGCCAAATAAGTTCCACGGTAGCATTGGCAAGAGACCTGTATTCAGATTCTGTGGAGGACCTTGCAACAGTTGTTTGCTTACGTGCTGACCAAGAAATTAAGTTGGAACCAAGAAATACAGCATAGCCACCAGTAGAGCGCCGATCATCAGGACACCCGGCCCAATCGGCATCAGAAAAAGCATGAATTTGAGTAGATGGTGACTTAGAGAGAGAGAGCCCGAAAGAAATAGTATGCTTCAAGTATCGAAGAATACGCTTAACTGCTTGCCAATGATCATCCTTGGGGTTTTGCATGAATTGGCATACCTTGTTAACAACGAAGGACAAATCCGGGCGAGTAATAGTAACATATTGTAAGGCACCAACAGTGCTCCGATAGAGATAGGGATCAACTTCTGGGCACTTGGAAAAGCGAGATAGTTTCAAGTTGGCACTCATCGGAGTGGAGACAGGCTTGACATCAAGCATATCAGTCTTCTTCAAGATATCACAAATATACTTATGTTGAGATAAAAATAAGCCATCTGGACATTTGGTGACTTGAATACCCAAGAAGTAGTGCAAATCACCTAGGTCTTTCAAAGAGAATTCAGACCCTAATGTGGAGATAAGCTTGGTAATTGTGGTAGAACAAGTGCCAGTGATAATAAGATCATCAACATAAATGAGAATGATAATGAAGATGCCAGAGTTGCGATAGATAAATAGTGAAGCATCAGTCTTGGAACCCACAAAGCCAATAGATGAGAGAAAGGAACTTAGCCGATGAAACCAAGCACAGGGTGCTTGCTTGAGACCGTACAAGGAACGACGAAGCTTGCAGACATGATTAGGAAAATCATGATGAACAAAACCAGGTGGTTGAGACATATACACCTCCTCTTGTAGATTACCATGGAGGAACGCGTTGTTGACATCAAGTTGACGCAAAATCCAACCACGTGAGATAGCAAGCGCTAGAACAGTCCGAATTGTTGTGGGCTTTACAACCGGACTGAAGGTTTCAATATAGTCAACGCCGGCTTCTTGAGTGTATCCTTTGGCGACCAAGCGGGCTTTATACTTGTCGACGGAGCCATCAGGACGACGTTTGATCCGGAATACCCACTTGCTGCCTATAACGTTGGTGTTCAATTTCCGAGGTACCAAGGTCCAAGTACCATTTTGGAGCAAGGCAGTGATCTCAGCCGCCATCGCCTCACGCCAAGGAGGTGACTGATTTGCTGTACTGAAGCATGTAGGCTCAGTATCCTCATGCAGAGAAGAGAGGAAAGCATGAGGCAGTTGGTGGCGCGACGAGTGAGCTTTGAAAGAAGGCTTCAGTTGGTGCCGTAGAACCATGTGATGAGTACATTGAGGAGATGGAGTAGGTGCATCAGACAATGACTGATGAGAATGACCCGCATCCAACGACTGTGGGATACCAGACCTGTCACAATGTAAGTCGGCAATAGGATTGATACCAGCTGGGTTAGTAACAATAAAAGGTTTATCTGAAGTCAAAATAGTTGGCTCCATGTTTTGTGGAGGATGGGCTTGAGTTTGTTGGGTTGGTTCCATGATAGGTGGAATATGGTTTTGAGTTTGTTGTGGAAGTGGAGGAGGTGATTGGTGTTGAATAGGCTGTGGCGGAAATGTAGGAGGCGATGATGGTGGTAGTTGGTTTTGAAAAGGAGAGGTGGCGGGAAATAATGTTAAAGGCTCATGAGGTGAAGAGACTTCAGATGGAGGACACATACTTGGGGGAACTCCATTTGCATGCGGCATTAATGTGGAGTTTACAAGTAACCATGGGTGCTGCGGCAAGGTAGGAGGAGAGCCAAGCAAAGAGGTGGATGTAAATGGAAAATATTTCTCATTGAAGTAGAGGATGCGAGCGTAGTAGATACGGTCGGTGGAAATATCAAGACACCTGTACCCATGATGCCTTGGACTATATCCTAAAAAGGCACACATTTTGCTACGAAATTCAAACTTAGTTGAATTATAAGGGCAAAGTAGGGGAAATGCTGCACAACCAAACGTCTTTAAGAAAAGATAATCAGGTTGTGCTTGAAATAATTTTTCAAATGGTGAAAGACCACCTATGGTGGGCGTTGGAAGCCGATTAATTAAATGAACTGCTGTTTAAAAAGCAAAGGACCAATATTTTTTTGGAACTGAGGCATGAGCTAAGAGTGTAAGCCCAACGTCAACAATATGACGAATCTTACGTTCTGCGGATCCGTTCTGCTCATGTGTGTGGGGACAAGCAACTCTATGAAGGATGCCACACTGAGCAAGATATTTGGACAATTTTTGGTACTCCCCACCCCAGTCAGATTGGAATTTTTGAATCTTAGTGTTGAAGAGCCGTTCAACCATTGCTTGGAACTGAAGAAAAATTTCAAACAATTGAGAGCGTTGAGAGATAGGAAAGAGCCATGTATAACGGGAAAAATCATCTACAAATATTAAAAAATAGCGCTCTCCATTAATAGATAGAAGTGGGGAAGGTCCCCATACATCAAAAAACACAAGTTCGAGAGGAGCTGAACGAGTGGAAGATGAAGGTGGCAATGGAAATTTAGTTGCTTTGCCTAAACGGCAAGCAGTACAATTATTGATATCAAACTTAGGGGAAGAGCAAGGCAATGAAAACTTCGTGATGACTTGCGACACAGTGCGATGTTGAGGATGACCTAAACGTGCATGCCATGTATCCATTGAAGCGCAATTGCTCAAGAAGGCAGATGGACGTGCAGCTTTATTACGGGATGAAGAGGATAGTTGCCGCAGACCCTGAAGCTTGTATAGTCCACCAATATTATGGCCGTGCAATAGAGCTCTCCGCGTAGTGATGTCCTTCACAAGAAAAAAATCATGGTGAAACTCAAAGAAGCAATGATTATCTTTGGCGAACTGATGAACAGACAACAAATTTTTGGTGATAGCTGGGACATGAAGGATGTTTGAGAAATTAAATTTGCTGTCTCGAGAGTGAAAAATGGAAGAACCAACATTTTGAATAGACAAACCTTTACCATTACCCACTTGAAGCGTATCAGAACCCTTGTATTCATTGGATAGAGAAAGCTTGGACATATCCGAAGTCACATGATGGGTGGCACCAGTGTCAGGGTACCACTCTTCAAACGGGGCCTGTGGCGGAATATTGTAGGTGACAACATTTGCAGCTGGAGAAGACTGAGTAGCAGATCGATGGGAATAACGTTGATAACAACGATCAGCAGTATGATTAGACTTGCCACAAATCTGGCATGGTCCAATCTTCCCTCTTCCTTTGCCTTTGATGAAAGTGCTCTTGGGGAATCTTTGAGAGACACCAGAAGACGTGGGTGTATGCTGAGCAACATTTGCAGCTGGAATGATGGGTTCAGTAGGTTGACTGACGACTTCAAGATGAGCTTCATGGGTGGATAACATATGGTGGAGTTCTGAAAAGGAGAAGGGCTTGTCACGGACAAAAATGGCAGAGACCAGATTGCAATAGTCGGCACCCAAATTGCGGGAAATGATAGCGGTGAACTGCTCGGAGGAGATGGGGCGACCGGCCTCAGCCAGTTGATCCGCCAAAAACTTGGCTTTTTGAAGAAAAGCAGTGACAGACATGTCACCCTTTTTGAGATTCTGCAATTGTATGTTTAATTGCAAAACTTTGGAATGACTAAATATGCCAAAAGCCGTGGCTAAGGCTTGCCAGGCATCAAAGGATGATGAGATCCCAACAATATGGGGAAGAACCTCTTCAGACAAAGAAGAAATAATCCAGCTTAGTAAGAGCTGGTCACGTATAAACCAAGCTTCATACTCTGGGTTGGGTTCCGGAGTAGAGGAACCTGCAACCTCAATAGACTTGGGAGGACAAGCATCGTCACCGGTGATGAGGCCCATCATGCGTTGGCTATGCAAAAGAGGAAGGAACTGCATCTTCCATAAGATGTAATTGGAGGGAGAAAGTTTCAAGGAAAGAACATGTTGTACTTTAGGGAAAGCAAGACCAGAGGATAGAGGATTCAGATGAGGAGTTGTGGAAGAAGAAGGAGAAGAGCCCGAAGACGCCATGGAAAGAACCGTAGGCGAATCTGATACCATGTAAAGAAAGCAACAAGCTTGTCTTTTGTTTGGGTGGAAAAAGGTATTCAGCTCTTGTGAGAGCTGATGGTTATATTATTAATTTTGATATGCTGTTACAACTAAAAATCTTTCTGTTACAACAGTAAAATAATAACAGTCTAAGGAATACTGGTTCCAATACCTTTATCAATATACATGGGCCGTTTGGAGAACACATTGGGTATTTATTTTTTTTTAAGTTGGGGCCCCTAATAATTTTGTGCGGGCAAGTAGCAACACCCAACTTATATTTACGAAGTCCCAAGTATCGTTTTGTAATTTCGTTTTGATAATTAAGTTTCTGTTTGCAATATTTACAAAAGACAAGGTGTTTTCAACGAAATTGTTCAAAGTTCGAATTTCAAAAATAATGTTACCGTTCGGCCATGAAACCAAGAACCGAATGGAACAAGTCCTTATATCAAGTAAAATCCTCACTACACACCCCCCCTCTCTTCACCGGATCTCCCTTTGAGAGAGAGAGAGAGAGAGAGATGGATGCCTACGAGAAGCTGGAGAAGGTCGGAGAAGGGACGTACGGCAAGGTCTACAAGGCCAGGGAGAAGGCGACGGGGAAGATCGTGGCTCTCAAGAAGACCCGCCTCCCCGAGGACGACGAGGGTGTCCCACCCACCACCCTCCGCGAGGTCTCGCTTCTCCGGATGCTCTCCATCGATCCGCATGTCGTCAGGTCGGCCGATCCTCTTTCCCCATCCCCCCTCCTTCCATTCTTTACTAGGGTTTCTTTCATCTCTCATTTCGGTAGCGTTTCTTTCACGACTCTGCACGATCCGATGCCTTATTTTGATGGGATTTGGTTAATCCGTGATGACCTTTTTTGTTGTTCCAGATTTTAGGATTAGGGTTTCGTTCATTAGGGTTTTCCCGGTTTAATCAAGTATTTCTTGATCGCGATGACCTCTAATTCATCCTTCTTTCTGTTTTCTCCTTTATGTTTAGTGATTCTCGTGTAGATTTAGGGTTTCATGTGATTCTTCCACCACCCCCCCCCCCCCCCCCCCCCCCCCTCACATGATGGTTCACTTCAAGGTATATCAATGATTAGGGCTCATTATCTGCTCTTCAATGGCCCTGTCTTTGACTTTTTTGAGAGTCTCAAGAAGGCGAGATCTTTCTTGAATTTGGATTATCTGGGTCATTTTGCAGGCTATTGGAGTTGAAACAAGGGAAAAACAAAGAAGGGCAGACAATCCTGTATCTAGTGTTCGAGTACATGGACACCGACCTTAAGAAGTACATCAAAAGCTTTCGCGCAAAGGGAGAGATGATCCCATCAAAAGCAGTGAAGGTATCCCAATTTCATGGTTCTCCTAATATACCCAACATTCAAATTAATTGATGTAAATGACTTTTCCCAGATGGAGCAAAAGATTTTAGAATTGCTTGAGAACATCAAATTATATTTTTGGGTCAATTTGACTAACCCCCTTGTGTTTATAGGCCAATTAGACTTGCCCCTTTAAAATGATATCAATTAGAGTTACCCCCAAAAACTGGAATTAACCCACAAATAATTTGACTAACACCCCCCCCCCCCCCCCCTTCTTCCCACAATGCCTATATGGTATTTTGAGATACCCATAATACCGTCTAATTATTATATATAAATTTTGGGGGGTTAAGCCAAAGTCAGGGGTCAAGTCTAATTGGCCTATTAACATAGAGGGGTAAGTCAAATTGAGTCAATTGACCCTTATATTTATGTGAGATTTCATCCAATTAGTCATCAAATGACCAGAATTAGTAGGCCCGAAACCAGTTTTTAATGTTTACTGCATGAATTTTTGTTAATTCGATCAGTTGAGTTGAGATCTTTACGAGTTAGTGATCACCGTGCAGACTTTGATGTACCAGCTTTGTAAGGGTCTTGCATTCTGTCATGGCCATGGTGTGCTCCACAGGTAGTCAGTCATAGGTTAACTCCCATCTTACTAAACCTTATGTGTTCAGATAAAGCGTCTATGTGTCTCGATGTCGGCTTATTTTCCTTCATTAACACAGGGACCTAAAGCCTCACAATCTTTTGATGGATCGAAAGACAATGATGCTTAAAATTGCAGACCTTGGTCTTAGCCGGGCTTTCACTGTCCCTCTCAAGAAATATACACATGAGGTATGCTCTGAAGCTTAGACTTGATGTTCTTTGAAGTGATATTATTCTCCAACTTCTTTTTAGTTCCTTAGCCGTCACAAGATTCATGAACTGAATGATCTGTTGTGTGACTTGTTAATCCAGATTCTAACTCTGTGGTACAGAGCTCCTGAAATCCTTCTCGGGGCCACACATTATTCAACACCCGTCGATGTCTGGTCTGTTGCTTGTATATTTGGTAGGCTATTCCCTACTTCCAATCATACTAAGAACGTTTGATCTAGTTGTATGCTAAAGCGAAGTAATGCTGATTTGCTTTGTGGGGTGTCATTTGAATTCTAGTCCAATGTTGAATTGTTTTGTGGGGTGTCATTTGAATTCTAGCTGAATGTTGATTTACTTTGTTGGGGTTTCATTTAAATTCTAGCTGAATGTTGATTTGCTTTGTGGGGTTTCTTTTGAATTGTAGCTGAATTGGTTACCACTCAAGCACTGTTTGCTGGGGACTCTGAACTGCAACAGCTCCTCCACATTTTCAGGTTTTGTAGTTTCTTTGTCCTTTGGATTGCTTCTCTTTTTCGAGCTTTACTATTTGTTCGTTCATAGCGTCTTCTGCGTGTAGGTTATTGGGTACACCAAATGAACAAGTGTGGCCTGGAGTAAGCAAATTAGCAAACTGGCACGAGTTTCCTCAGTGGAAGCCAAAACCTCTGTCATCAGTTGTTCCCATACTGGATGCTGATGGGATAGGTTTGCTCTCGGTAAGTGGATCTTTGCAAGAGCTCAGATAGAAATCCCTTAGGAGTTATTAAGCTAAACTGCAGCTTCAAAGCTTTAACTCTTGGCTGACCAAGCATGTGTAATTATAAGACTAAAATACAATGCTTCGTCAAATTTTGTTATATGTGATGTATTTAATAATTTTGTACCATATAATGTTGCAATTGCCTGTTAATTTATCGGAAGTGTTGTTTCATTTCAGCCGAGATTATAATTTTGTGCCTCAAATGAATGCAGTTCCGTATATCAACTCCTGCTTTCTTGTCTTTCGTCTAGACCCTTTTCTCGTCTAACAAAATCCTTGAAGGGTTGTCCCTAGTTGCACGAGTTTGAACTTGTGTAACCAATAAGGCAGGTCTCTCTACCCGCCAACTAGCCTTTTAGATTTCTTGACATATATTCCCCTTCTCTTGCCAAGTACAATGTGTGTTTTAAATGTCGATTTTGATGTCAATTTCGGTCATTCGAAAAAAGAAAATTTCTTGGATTCGGTTAAATGGCGATGGAAATTTTGTATTTTAAGGAACGGTTTTTATAGGATTTTGTTGGATTTTGGTCAAATTTTGATCAGTTTCGCACTAAATGTAAGTAAAATATAGTCTGTTATGAGCAAAAATTGAAATGAAGGAAAAAGATAGAATTGCTCTCTGAAAATATAATTTTTTTCTTTGAACAAGCCGAAAATTTTCAGTGAAATTGTTCGAAAAATGTGGGATGTCGGATTTCGGTCAAATGTCGGTCATTTCGTTATGTCGGAAGGAAATTTTGTACTACTAAAATCTCGGACAATTTCTATGTCGAATCCTTAAAATTTTGTTCTATTAAAATCTCGGACAATTTCTATGGTTATGTTTTTCGCACCAATCTTTAGAGGGTTGACTACTGGTTGATTGTCGGCCAGAAATTTATTGGCATTCTTCCCTATAGTTGACCCCATCTTGGTGGGATAAGACTTTGATGATGGTGCGGTGTGCGAAATTTGAAATTAGGACCAGTTCGGAGACTTGTTTTATTTGGAGTTGGTGTCGTACCTCTTTCTTTCAAAAGCTTCATTTTCAATCTTAGAGGGTTGACGATAGATTGACTGTCGGCCAGAAAATTCATGTCAATCTTCCCCATCTTGGTGTGGGATAAGACTTCGCCGATGGATGTATGTGTGCCAGTTCGGAGACCTGGTTTTATTTGGAGCTGGTGCTGTACCTCTTACCTTCGAATGCTTCATTTTTCTTGCAGAAGATGCTGGAGTACGAGCCTTCAAAGCGAATCTCTGCAAGGAACGCTATGGAGCACCCTTACTTCGATGATCTGGATAAAAGATACCTGTGAAACTCTGCTGGCTAGTTAGTTGCTATGGCGAGATGGCTTTGGTTTGTAGGTTCATTTGCTTTTCTCAAGCATTGCTGATTTGAACACTGGATGTGTAAAAACCCTGGTTCAGCAAACAGTGTTGGTCCGAAAAGAAATGGACTTGTTTGTATTTCTTTTGCGTCGATCTTCAAAGGAAACTTATTCGACAGAGCAATGTACCACAAAAAGAATCATTTGGATTTGGGAGTGCAGAATTCTGTGCGATCGAGGATTATTTCCGTTGTCGAGAGTTCTAGCACATGATCAGAATTGTGTCTTCCTCGATGATAAGTATAGGATTTAATAGGTATCATCTTAAAATCCATACATCAGTAATTGTATATACATTTTTTTTTTTTTTGAGAACCCCTCATAGAGGAGGGAGAGGCAGCCCCCAACCAGAGTAAATACATGTACTGTTGAAACTGTATGTTTGACTGCCGTATAAAGTGCAACAGACTTATACGGCAGTTTGACTGCCGTATAAAGTGCAACACTAGCTGTTGGTCTTTATAGGACAATTAAACTGCCGTATAAAGTAAACAATCCTCTACCTCCGCCGTTGATAAAAAGTAAAAAATCAAAATGAGAATGGTAAGAAATTAGTGCCGTATGGGTCTATATGTAGCCGTGTAGCCGGTGGTCTATACGACAGTCAGATTGCTATACAAGTCTTATACGGCAGTCTGATTGCCGTATTACCTTATACGATAGTCAAATTGTCGTGGCTTGACGTGCGCCTAGTTTTCACGTATACAGCAGTTAAACTGTCTTATAAATCTGTTGCTGCGAAATAAAAGGTTTTGGGTCTGTTCCTTCTAAATAAATAGTTTTTTAATCTATTTTTTTAAAAAATATTGTTACCTAAAAGCTTAGGGGTATTTTTTCTAAATATTATTAAAAAATAAAATATTTAGCTAAATAGCGGTTGGCCAAAACTATTTGCTATTCTAGCGCTCTGAACGCCATGTGACAGGTCAGCACCGTAAAGCGTGCCATAAATTTTTATTTTTTAAGATAGAAACCGGTATCTGGGTTACTGGGTTTAAACCCAGTATTATGGATACTGTGTTTACCCGAAGTCCAACAAGAAAACGGCCAAGTGTGAGAACATTCTATAAGGGGGCTTTGGTTAAACCCGGTATCCAAAATACCGGGTTTAACCCTGCTAACCTGGATACCGACTTTACCTTGGCTCAAAAAACAAAAAAAGCGCAACGTGCTTTACGGCACTAACCTGTCACGTGACGGTCAGAGCGCTAAAATGGAAAATACTTTTGATCAACCGCTATTTAACTAAATATTTTTTTTTAATAATATTTTGAAAAAAACCCCAAAGCTTAGGCATGTTTGGATTTAATTCTACGCCGACCAAATTCCTACATAATTAGATTCCCACAAAATCCAGAACACAAAAGATGGAAGCTGCTCTCCAGAGTTTTCTAATTCTAGCTTTTTTGGGAATCAGCTTTTGGCACTGCATCCAAACAAGCCTTTGTCAAGAATTAGTTGATGGGGGTTGGAACTCAAATCCAAACGGGTACTTGGGCTTAACCAGCACAAGGAGCACGTTTGGCCTCACCAGAGAAACACCTTTTGGGATATGGTATTATCCAATAAGGATTTGCGTATATTTTTTGGATTCTGCGCTTCCAGAATCCAGGATCCAAGTTGTATCCAAACAGGGCCTAAACGGTTCGCTGTAGGGATGGCAACGGTGCGGTTTTGGGCAAAACCGAAACCGCACCACACCGCGACGGTGTACCGTATGTAAAACTGAAACCGCACCATGTGGTGCGGTGCATCGGGGTTTAACATTATAATGGTCTAAACGGTGCGGTTATTTGCAGTTTTGGGCAAACCCGAAACCGCACCGCAACACTGAAATCCGAAACCGCACCGCACTGTGACAGTTTTATATTTTGGCAAAACAAAACCGCACCATGCGGTGCGGTTTTTCGTTGTTCTCGGTTTTAAACCATACCATTGCCATCCCTAGTTCGCTGCTTGACCTTTTTTTTCCTATGGCTGCTTCAAGGGAGGATTCATCATTCAAACATACAGGTACAGTGTTTTTATAAGCAAATATGCAGGTACATGCTTTAATGTTGAGAGATGTCAGGATTCTGGGTTTTTGGAGGATAATGTTTTCAGTTGTTGACTGATAGTCCCACATCGGTGAGGGAGGCACCCATCACCCGCTTTACATACCCTCTCCTCACCTCCCCTTAAGACCAAGGTTTCGGGATTTGATGGTATCTAACATGGTATGAGCTGGGTTAGTTCCCACATCGGAAAGGGGGGACACCTAACGGCTGCTTCATATACCCTCTGGTGGACCTCCCCTTACCACCCGGGCTTCTAGGGTGTGAGGGTATCTAACGAGAGCATTTTTGCTGCCCGATTGATTTACTGCACTTGCTTACGGCCCAATCGTGGTCTGCCACGTCGTCCGAAAGAAAGGGCATATTAGGCAATTGTAGTATGGTAGCAAGTGTAATCCCCATTATGCCCTTTCTTTTGGATGATGTGGCAGAGCACGATTGGGCCATAAGCAAGTGCAGCAAATTGGCTCTCATATCTAACATCAGTAAATCTCAATGCCAGTAAAATCAGCATAGAAATCAACAAGTTACATCTTTAGAACCCCAACAAGTTACAGCCTCAACCAACATAATGACTTCACCTCGTTCATTTACTTTTATATTCAGAAGAAAAAATTTAATATAAGAATAAGGTGTGCTTGAGATCTTCCAGTTGAGAAGATCAATCGACTTGAGATGAAGAGAAAGGTGTCTTTTTTCTTTAGTTATTCAGTTAAACCAGCGAGCGATTCGATATTGATCCGGTGATGGGTGGGAGAAAGATGGTCATGACACAAGCCACAGGAAGAGCATCAACCAAAGGGTGAGTGCCACTGAAGCTGCGACATACGTCCATAGGAAAATTACAGAGAGTTCACCTTCGCCAGCCTCAAACATTTGGATCATAGAAGCTGCCAGTTAAACGAAAGCTCTTAGAAAGTTGCGAAGAATAACCAACATGATAATAAATCTCTGTGCGCGTGCGTGCATGAGAGAGAGAGAGAGAGAGAGAGAGAGAGAGAGAGAGAGAGAGAGAGAGAGAGAGAGAGAGCAAATTACCTATGTTCATGGCTGGGGGAACGGCGTGTTGCAACAGAAGGATGAAATGGTATAAAGGATCTGTGTGCACCAGGCCAATATGAATTGCCCATTGAACTATAATGGTTCCTAGTATCGGCAAGGCGAAGTATCGAACAACTATAACCCCAAGAATAAGAGAGAATTTGATATCTCGACCATGAAAACCTGGAAATTATGATTTAAAATGTGATTAGAAACTACTATTTGCAAGGCTAATCAAAATTACAACCGCAATCGATGCCAATCTCCACCTTTGGTCAGGTTTCCTCCTGCTATTAGGATGAGACTTGGAATTGTACCATTACTGCAAGAAAGTACAAAGGAACGTCTTAAAGTCGATGCATGTAATCAGAAAAATGGTTGTTGTAGAAGGTAGTTTAAACATGTAATTAGTGTGGACCATGATGTGACAACACCCGGAATGTTTCAAAAGGTGGACTTTATGGAGGGAGGAGAGCACAATGGGTATATGAAGACAATGATCTCTGCTCTCATTACTGATGTGGGACTAACCGCTCAACATCCACCCGCACGTAGAGCATGTTTTAACGGAAACCTACCAGCATGCGGAGAGTGCCGTTAGTAGGGCAACGGGGCCACTCGGGAGATGCTCCCGGAGCGAGCCCAACTCCAATACCATGTGACAACACCCGGAGCTTCAAAAGGCCGATCTTATGGAGGGAGGAGATCACATCGGATATATGAAGACAATGATCTCCACTCCCATTACCGATGTGGGAACACATGACTTTTGGATTAACATTCAAGCTTCAGACAAGATACATTATGAATTTAATGTGATATTTACGAGAAATAATTATTGCTAAAACATAGGCTCATAGATACAGTATTTTCATGGTGAAACTACTAGGCATCGTAGTACTGATGAATAGCCCCACATCGGTGAGGGAGGCACCTATCACCCGCTTAATATAACTCCTGTGGACCTCCCCTTAAGATCCGGGTTTTGGGGTGTGAGGGTATCTAACATGGTATCAGAGCTAGGGTTCACTGTCTCCTACTCCGGGTGCTCCCCACTGATCGTGCCTTGCCACATGTGCTCTGCATGGGAGGATCCATACCACGCGTGCTTCACGTGAGGGGGAGTGTTGACGAATAGTCCCACATTAGTGAGGAGGCATCCATCACCCGCTTAATATACCCCATGTGGACCTCGCCTTAAGACTCGGGTTTTGGGATGTGAGGGTATCTAACAGGTAGATTTTGAGAAATGAGATTAAATACTATCAGAGGAATAGTTTGAAGATGCATATCATCATCCAGGTCTCATCCCACTAAGATGAGGCCGTCTATGAAGAAAAATTCTAATTAAGAAGGCTCCACAAGAGATCGACAAAGAAATTTCCAACCGTTGTCGACAAAGGGGATTGACAGAAACCTAGAAGGGTAGTTGGCAGGTAATGAGGCTTATGCAACCAACCAGGGAGCAACCCTCCCAAGGCTCCCTGGACTAGAAAGGAGTCTTGATAGATGGTGTAGAAGGCAAGATTTGATACAGGGATTGCATGCAATCCTGTAAGAATAACATATTTACAATGTAGAATATGCAAAAAATTATTTGGAAGTCGCATTTCATGTGATACAATGACATGTGTTCTGCACATATACTATGGTCGAAGTACTGCATAAATTTAAAGTCACAAGTTGAGGATTGTACCCCAGCAAAGCAGCTGAATCTTGAACCATGCGAAGCGGAGCACTTTCACCTACAACTGCTTTTCTAGTTTGAGGTATGACTCCAATAATAAATCCAACAATCTAAACAAGATAAAAAACCTTTAGCTTGGGGATTTTGTGTTCAATGATATCCATTATAAATAACAAACTTAAATTATTTGAATGAACTGACATCTATGTTGTATGATTGTATCACCTAAAAGCCTTAGTTGTAGAAATCCTTAGCTTCAGATTTTCATTGTAACATATGCCTTCGATTAGGGATGAAACACACTACAACGATTATATCTTCAAATACACTATACTTCTTTTTGACCTGAACAAGTAACCCTTTACTCTTATAAAGTTTTCAGACGAAAAAAAATCAGCTGTAGTTTTTTGAACTTTTGGGCTGTATACGCCTTTTAAGTGAATTATATTGATGATTAGATATGATTTATTTCTTATGGTTGAGATAACGTGTTGTTTATAAACCGAAATATTATCCATTTGTTAATGTCATAATTTTAGTTGCAAAAGACATGCAACTTTCAAGATTCGATTGAATCATAGGTCTTGATCTAGAAAAGGGTTAATCTAGTAATTAAAGAAGAATAGAATGATTTACCTGTTTTTATATCTACCTTTATTGCTTTAAAAGAATAATAATTTGTTCATTATGAAAGGAAAAACATTTGTGGGACAAAAGCCAACTGTCATACTTTAGTATTGCAATAATATTTTATCAAGAGTTGCATAGACATCTATGCAAAAGAAAATATGCAAAAGAATCATTCATAGAGGGATCATAGCGCAAATCACATCCAATTTTTTTTTATCATAGAGCCAATGTGTCCTACCATTTGATGTTGCTTAAATAGCCCGAAAGAAGAAACATTGGGAGAGCAATTTACATTGATAACTAATTTTGAAAAACATAATGTCTTACTAATAATGTACATAAACTTGTCAAGATGTGATCAAATGCGTAAGATACATAGCGTCAAAACAAGACATACAATATTAGTATGTGTCTTGTGCATAATGTCTGTAACATAGTGATAAGTGCTCATAGCATCTCCAACGGCCTCTCTTTTCCCCCTTTTTCACTAAAGTAGAGAACCAAATCCCCGTTTTTATGCTCCAATGGCCTTGCCGAACCGTTCACAAAAGTAGCGAAGTCCTATCCGACTAACTACATGTGGTGAGCACTGAGCAGTGGGTTTTTGCTACCACTACTGGGTGCACAAGTACTGCTTTTGTTCACTCGGCAAGCCGTCGCATCACCGAATGCCTGGTTAATCAACGCTCCTTTTACAACCGGTCATTTGGATATAGGGATCCAACAATAGTGAGCACCGTTGTAGTTGTCACTAAAAAGTGGCTCCCTATTTTGAAGAGGTCATCTTTCCCCAAATAATAGGGAAAGAATTGAGAGGCCATTGGAGATCACTTAGAAACTAGTGGCAGGGTGCAATAAAGATGACGTACCTTTCACGTGCAATCACCAAGTATGATCTCAATTCTTGAATGAAGATTCTTTATTTTGAAAGTAGACCCATTCTATAGTTTTAGCAAAACTCATTTATAGAGGAATTAATTACCACTACAAATACAACTACAAAATGGCCATTGATGTATAGAATTAAAAAGAAGTTTGACCCTTGCTAAGATGAAATATGTCATGCATCTTTCCGTGTTAGTGATTTCTTACATTTACTTATGTATACACTTTTCAACATACTTTAAAAAAATATATACTAAGAAATTTTCCTGAAAAGAAGCAGAATTTGCATACCACGCCAATAGTCGAAGGCGCAAACAATTTTTTGAAGTCAACTACTTCTGAAAGTATCCCCAGCAGTTTTTTTAACTTATTTAACGTTGCATCCTGTAAAAGATTTTAGGAACAGTCAAAATCAGAACTATCTTTTTTTTTTTGTACATAAGTCAGAACTATCTTACTCCATATTACTTTCTTTAGAAAATAAATATATATGTCGTGTATCATTAAAATTTGCATGTCATGTATCATGATGCTACTAGTCAATATGCTAGCAGTCAATAGTAACTATCATGCATTTTGTAAATAAAGACAATGATACTTTTTATTCTTTTTCTTTCTTTTGATAAATCCCGACGAGGTTGACTGAATCTTGATTGAGAGAGATTACTGGGTGGGATGAACGTCGGCGAAGCACCGATCGAGGACTCATCGCCTCGAGATATCGATGGAGGTCATCGATTTCTGTGAGGGGTGGATAGCTCAAGCTACAGCGGCCTATCCAGAGAGGATAAGCGACGGTTTTCGTCGGGTGTCCCGATGCTGACAACGACTTGCAGTGGCTCAAGCTTTAGGTGGAAGAGATAAACAACCATGGGTGCCACGTGTAATAATTTTAGTGGAGGGACGCCACGTTTGCCTAGTGACGTGGTGTGTCCATCCCACTGATTATTTATGTAGATACTAGAGAGAAATAATTCACCCGCTATAATACGGTTTTTAAGGGCCATTAACATTAACCATAAAATCCTTTTTAGCCACTATTTTTCAAGTATACCCCTAATCTCTATTTTTTTAGCTAGACCAGCCAAGCGATCAGAGGACAGGGCGCTAGAGCAAGGGTTCAAAGAGGTCCAGAAATCGAAACGGGGGAGGTAGCAACTGCTATTTATAAATTCCATAATTCCGATAACATGACATCAAAGGCCAGGATTCACACACGCAAACAAGGCGCAACGACCTTGAGAGAAAGTTTGCTTCACGATCCCCCATTTAGTCTTTAAAATTGAATCCAATTTAAAAGTCTTATTAAAGATGAGTCTTCCAAATATGAGTTCAAGTCCACCAATTGAACTCAACCACTGACTCACAAAATGACTAAAGACTCATAAATACCTACCTAATTAAAAAGGATTGTTGCATACCCGACCTCCCCCGACCCGTTTATGCTACTGCATTACTGTTGGTTCAAGAGGCCTTTGGAGGGTCTGTAAAGAAAAGAGGGGAAGCTCCTACTTTGTAGGAGCCTAAACTATAGGTGCCGATTTATAGGCACTTCATGTCGTTTTTTTCTTTCCTGTACTGGGATCTTCCTCTCCCCCTCTCTTCTTTCTTCCATGCATCAAGAAGTCATATTTTGTTCCATGTGCAACTTACAGCTTGTTTAGTTCGCTACAGTTAGCACTACACCATGCGATGAGGATGCAACATGTGCAGTTGGAACATGCAACTTTTGTTGTGTGTTCCAACTACACGATTTTGTATAGGATTTTATATAGGTGGTAGTTGAAACTACAACGGTTTCCGAAAACTACAGTGAACCAAATAGCCAGCGAAGTGCAGTGTTTACCCGCGGTTTAAACTGCAGTGAACCAAACTGGTTGTTATGGTAGAGCGCAAAGTATAAGTTGCTTTAATGGATGGCATCATATCACTTCTTTTCTTAGCATCTGACTATTGGATGTTGACATATGATTAAATTTGTGGATTTTAACCCCTCTCATATGTCCAATGTTTGGATGAAAAATGAGATGATTTCAACTCCTAGCATCATCTCTTCTTGGGATCTTAGCCGTTCGATACATAAACCCCGTTGTACGTGATCGCGAACCATCATCGCAAGTGATATTTTCTTAACTTGCACACTAAGTAGTGGGTTGCATTTGGGTGTAAGGATGTAAATGCTTTAATGAATTAATAGGTATTTTTCTTAAAAAAGGATATGATCAAATAAATTTACAAATTTTTGATCTATTATTGGATTCCTAATCGAACGAAACCAATTGTTAAAAACAGATAGTTTATTAACATATTTTGCAAGGTTATTCTCATGTTGAGATATGCAAGCAACTTTAGAAATAAGTCATACAAGACAAAAAAAACTTGCTAAATTTTATTGCTTTATCATTTGAAAATGCTAATTTAGGGTATTTTATACTAAATACTATATAGGTTATTTGTTGACAACAGATGTAGTCCTTAAGATAAATGACTGGCATAGAAGGATACATTAGCCAACCCCAAATCATTGGGACAAGGATTGATGACTATGGTTATAAGTTATCAGCCTAATGGTGTACCAAGAGCTTACTTCTAGATAATAGTGATTGAAATGCCAATACCTTTTTTGTTGACCACAACACTACCAAATAGCTATGTGACAACACCCAGAGTGCTCCAAATTAAAAGACCGACCTTATGGGGGGAGGAGAGCACATGGGTATATGAAGACAATGATCTCCACACCCATTAGCAATGTGGGATTAACCGCTCAACACCCGCCCGCCCGCAGAGCGTATTTCAACGGGGACCTACCCACATGTGGAGAGATGAGTCAGTGGGTGCAGTGGGGCCACTCGGGAGACACTCCTAGAGCGGGCCCAACTCCGATACCATGTAACAACACTCGGAGTGCTCCAAAAGGCCAACATTATGGAGGGAGGAGAGCATAGCAGGTATATGAGACATTGATCTCTGCTCCCAATACCGATGTGGGACTAATGCTCAACAAGATCTATTAATTAAGTCAAATGCCTTTTTTTTTAGTCCCACGTCATTATAGGGATGTTTTAAAAGGGAAACATGGTGAACAAAGTAATATTGAACATGCCAATTAATAGGTGTCTTAAAGAGAGATAATCATTTGTTTCCTTGATTACTAATACCATTATCCATGCAGTTATCATCAAGTAATCAGACCTGAACTTAAATGATTAAGAGAAAAAACAAATACATAAAAATACCTTGACAGTAGTGCTAGATTCCTCATAGCTGAAAAGTGGAGGTTCAGATTCATTTAAAGTGCGACAAGGTACCAAGCAATTGCTTGTTGATACAATCTCAGTTCTGCAAATTTGTGGAAGTAACATTCTAGTTTCTTCGGAAAATTCCATTTTTTGTAGGTTGTCCCTCACTTTTTCTTCTTTGGGAGGTAATGATACCCGCACGATGTTGTATACATAAGACCATTGTAAAATTGTACCAATCTGCATTGATAAGCAACAAGCACGAACGCAAGTGTTAAAAGTTTCCCTTGGTTCATGTATCTTATGTGCATTATGCATATAAATGGTATCACATGATAACAATTTAGTCTACTCTAATATATGACATGTGGTGCACTATGATACATAAAAGAACTAAAGGAACCAAAAACTTACAGCCATAGAAAGAGAAGCATATGTTAATCCATATGCATCACAAGCATCAGGACTTCCTATTGGGCTGCCTTTCTCTTTACACATAGCAGGGACTAGGATAAGAAGTAAATTGCCAACATTCCCTGTTTATGAAAAGTTAATGATTCACACAATGTATTAATATAAATTGCGTGGTATCTTTTCTATGTTAAACATAAAATATTGGTGTTATAAATTAACATAATCATTATGAATCTTTTTATTTTAACTATATGAAATAAATTTGAATATCATACACACATTTAGTGTAACGAATAATACTAGTGGATGGAATGTCTTCATAAAATTATCATAAAAGGTATTTTTTTCATTTGGAGCATTAACAACACATAAAATGCACTTTTTTGTTAGAAAAATTAAAGGCACAAGATAATGATGTAAAGCTGTTGATTGAATCATTTATTTACATGTCTTGGTATTCATAACATTGTTGAGTGCTTCATGAGGATCCATATAGTTCGCACTTCTTATGTCCAAGGCTATATAACTAATATGATTAGTTTTGTTTCTTTGACAAAAAATCATGTCTCGTTATATCTAAAATCTTGTACAGGTCAAAGGGATGTGAGAAAATATTACAATGATGAGAAGCTTTCTAATTACCCGATATAGAGACAATAGTTGGTTACTAGACAAAAAAACTTGCATTTGATAATTATCTAATTATCATTTCTCAAATTTATCATTAAGAGCCTCCAAGTGAGAAAATATAACTGGATTTTATATTTTAGATATATTGTGCTTTACACTATTTTGCATTTGATATCTTTGTCCACTTTGTTGACTACGGATGTTGAATGTTCAATACCAACAATAGGTAAAAGGAGACATAAACGAAGACTGAATTGATTTGTGATGCAAAAATTTACACAAGAATGTTTTGAAATACAACATTATTATATAGGGAGTCTATTAGGTAATATAAAACACATCACATCAAATCTATAACAATATTGCTATTTTAGTCAAATATTAACACATTTGAGCATATCTATTCTTTCAGTTTTATATGTACCGGCTGAACAAGATGCCAAGATGACACCTCTCAATTGAGCAGGAGCCTTTGTGATTTGGATAACAACCCATCCAAGTGCGGAACCAAGTATGGAATTGAGAAACAGATTAACTGGCATAAACCATCTGCATGATTAACAAAAATGGCTCTTTCTTACATACAACACAATCCATCCAATAGCTTAATAAATTAATTTTTTAGTAGTATTGTTGAATAAGCTACATATCTCACCAAAATAGAGATAAATTTTGAATTTCATGATTTATAATCTCAGGAGGAAATAATCTTGAATTTTATTTACTCATGTTAATGTTAATCCATACCTAGAAGGGTGGTTTAAGAAAATATATGAGATAATTCTATAATCAAGGGTTTTTATGGAAAGTATAAGAAACTCACAACAAAACCATGCTCTCCAGGGTTATTGTTCGGGATAAATTGCTTGATACAAGAGCTGGATTGAATACAAAAAATACAACCTGCTATGAAATAAAATGACATGCTTAGTTATTAAGAAAATTAAATATTAGACATTCATATATAAAGCTATGAATGGAATTAAGAGAATAAAATCACTGTAAATGCATTTTGCAGTTGCACTTTTCAACCTAAATTTGCATCCTAAGCAAAAATATATGAACCATCAAAAATTAAGTAAACATAAAATTGAGAAGAAAAAGAAGCAATGTGAGTAAAAGTAAGGCAAATATGAAGTAGAGTTGATGAAAAAGATTAGTGGCCACTTCTCGCATTAATAAATAGTCCAGAGTGACTGTTAGGAGATGACGGCTAGGGTTTGGAGAGGAATAGAATGCATTCCATTGAGGGACTCAAGCCCAATATATGTACATGTATCCGACCCAACTGTACAGTAAACCCGACCCATCTATATGTACATTAACACTCCCCCTCAAACTCACGGTGGATCATGAACCGAGAGTTTGCCTAGAAAATGCCGGAAGCGAGCAATCGTCAGGGGCTTCGTCAGAAAATCAACAGTCTGCTCCGATGAGGAAATGAAAGGCAGGGAGATGGTGTGGTCGATAAACGCCTGGCGAACATAATGACAATCAACTTCAATATGTTTTGTTCGCTCATGGAAGACCGGATTGCTAGCAATCTGAATAGCACTCCGGTTGTCACAGAAGAGAGGAGTGGGCCCGGATATCACCACTCCCAAGTCAAGCAGAAGACGGCGAAGCCAGACAATCTCGGCGGTGGTGGAAGCCATAGCCCTGTATTCGGCTTCGGTGCTGGAGCGAGCAACAGACTCCTGCTTCTTGCTGCGCCACGAAATCAGTGAGTCATCCAGAAACACACAGTATCCTGTAGTAGATCGATGAGTGGCTGCATCTCCTGCCCAATCTGCATCGGAGTAGGCACGCAGCACCAACGGAGAGGTGGAGGGAAACAGTAGTGAACGGGTGATGGTGCCCCGGAGGTAGCGGATAATCCGAAGAACAGCTGCATAGTGTACTGACCGTGGAGCCTGAACAAACTGACTGACAATGCCAACAGCATGGGCAATGTCTGGCCGGGTCATGGTGAGATAGACAAGCATCCCAACCAGCCTCTGGTAGCGGGAGACATCCTGGAGCGGCTCACCATCTGTAGCGAGAAGCTTCAAATTGAGCTCCATGGGTGTATCAGCAGTGCGTGTGTCAGTAAGAGCAGCATCAGCAAGGATGTCGGAGATGTACTTCTGCTGGGAGACCAACAGACCACGAGCTGACCGGGCAATCTCAAGGCCCAAAAAGTAGCGAAGAGAGCCCAGATCTTTCATCTCAAACTGACTCTGGAGGTGCCGCTGGAGAGAGGCGATGGTGGCATTGTCATCCCCAGTGATGATCAAATCATCCACATAGAGGAGAAGAACTGCAATGCCCTGGCCCCTGACTGGAGGAGCGAGTGAACAAGGCATAGTCGGAGTGACACTCAACAAACCCGACGGCCAGAACTGCACTGCGAAATCGCTCAAACCAGGCACGAGGGGCCTGCTTGAGCCCATAGATGGCTCGGCACAACCGACACACGTGCCTTGGAGGAACTGAAGTGCCCGGAGGAGGAGCCATGTAGACTTCCTCGGAGAGATCACCGTGGAGAAAAGCATTGGTGACATCCATCTGATGGAGAGGCCACCCTCGAGCAGCTGCCACAGCTAAGAGGGTGCGCACAGTAGTCATCCGAGCAACTGGAGCAAACGTCTCCTCGTAGTCAATCCCATACTCCTGGGAGAAGCCACGAGCAACGAGGTGAGCCTTGTGCCGCTCAATGGATCCGTCAGGTCGAGTCTTGACTTTGAATATCCACTTGCAGCTAACAGGTATCACCCCGGAGGGACAAGGCACCAACTCCCAGGTCCTGGTCCGTTGAAAAGCCTCAAACTCAACTGACATGGCCTGCCGCCACTCTGGATGTAACGCGGCCTCACGGTACGATTGGGGCTCCCGATGGGTGTGTATAGCAGTAAGAAAAGCCTGAAAGGATGGTGAATAGGAGACACTGGCAGAGTAGCCAGAAGAGTCAGGAGAGTCAGAGGGAAAAACAGAGTAGCCAAACCTGTCAGGAGAGTAGTCATATCTGTCAGGAGGGTGATGTTCGCGCGCTGGGTAGCGCCGAACAGAGCAGGATCCACGACCGGGGAGGAGGGAGCAGCAGCATCAGGCGAGGGAGTACCAGCGTGAACCGTCTCTGGAGGAGGAGCTGCAGACCGACGAACATAGACATGAGTAACAGGTGGTGGTGGAGGTGGCGAGGGAGACGGAGGAGGTGGTGGTGGTGGCGGTGGTGGAGGTGGCGGGGAAGATGGAGTAGGCGTGGATGGGGCAATAGAAACCGGGGGTAGAACAGTGATGTGGAGATGTGAGGAAGACGAGGAGGATGACGCAGGAGGCAAGGAACGATCCCGAGACTCAGGTGAAAAATACGGGACATCCTCAACAAAGGAGACGTGACGGGAGACACGGATCCGACGAGCCAAGGGATCGTAGCAGCGATACCCTTTGTGCTCCCGACTGAGCCCCAAGTGAACACACCTAACAGACCTCGCAGAGAGTTTGGTGCGCTCATGGGGAGGAAGAAGAACGAAGCACGTGCAGCCAAACGTGCGAAGAAGAGAGTAGTCAGGTGGGCTGGAGTGAAGGCGCTCGTATGGGGTGACACCGGACAGAGCAGACGACGGAGTGATATTGATGAGGTGGACAACCGTCATGACAGCTTCAGCCCAGTAGGAGTGAGGAACAGACGTAGAGAGAAGCAAGGCTCGTGCAGTCTCAAGGACATGACGATGCTTGCGTTCGGCAACGCCGTTCTGCTCATGGGTGTGGGGACATGACTGCTGGTGAAGAGTGCCGTGAGACTGAAGAATCTCACGCATCTCAGAGGAGAGATACTCCTTGGCACAATCAGACCGAAAGGTCTTGATGAGCCGACCAAACTGAGTGTGGATCATAGTGGTAAATCTCCTAAAGATGTGAGGTACTTAAGATCGATGACGCATAAGATAGACCCAGGTGCACCTAAAATAGTCATCGATAAAACACACATAATACATATAACCCGATAGAGATGCAACAGGAGCAGGACCCCAAATGTCCGAATGGACTAAATCAAATAAAGCATCAGACTGGGAAGCACTAGCAGAAAATGGAAGAGCTAGATGCTTTGCCATTCTACAACCCGTACAAACAGAGAGGGGGGAGAAAGACGCTCGACCCAAAGCGCCCGAACGGAATACGCTTTTGAGTCGATCACTCGAGATATGACCTAACCTTCTGTGCCACAGGTCGGCATCAGAGGTGACAGACATGACAGACGCAACAGAAGACACATGTAGATGATCCAACTGGTAAAGTCCTCCTGCCCTACGGCCCAGCCCAATCCTCTGACCCGTCCGCGAATCCTGCACAACACAAACAGAAGGGGTGAAGGTGACAGTCAGGCCAGAGTCGCAAAGAGAACTGATAGAGATCAGATTAATATTAAGGCGGGGGGCATGATGGACATGGGGTAGGGTCAGGCAACCAGAAGGGTCAGAGGTGGTAGTGATGGAGCCACATTGAGGAATAGGGACGAGAGTCCCATCCACAGTGCGAACCTCCTGGTGGGTGGGTAGTGGAAGAACAGTCCGTGAGGACAGTAGAGTCAAAGGTAAGATGACAGGAGGCACCCGAATCGAAGATCCATGGAGCAGTAGTACCAGAGGTGGCAGACAAGCCGTGCGCAGTCGCGGAGCTGGTGGAGGCTAGGTGACGAAGAAGAAGCTCCTCGAGGCGCTGAAGACGGTCCAGCTCAGGCGGAGAAGGAGCTGTAGTAGCAGTGGGGAGCGTCGAGGCCTCTACAGTAGCTGCTGTACCACCAAAGTGGCGGAAAGAAGACGAACCACGTCCACGGCTCCGTCCACCTCGACTGCCGCGTCGATCGTCGTGGGAAGTCGAAGCCCAGCGTGAGGCTCGCTCATCCGGACCCCAGCGGGGGTTGCGTGGAGGATGTGTAGGGCATTCGCGCTTCATGTGGCCAGGCTCCTTGCAGTAGTGACAGAAGACAGCCTCATCGGAGAACTCGGCTGCCAGGACAGTGTCGGAGCTAGGAGCAAGTGGAGGAGGACGAGCGCCCTGAGTCTGAAGGCGGGTCTCCTCGTCGACCAAGGCGAGTAGAGCATCTTCCAGCCGAGGGAGTGGCTCACGGTGCAGGAGCTGGGCAGCTATGAGTGCAAAGTCCGGCCGAAGCGCTGCTATGAACTGGTGCAGGTGGCCCTCATCGAGGTAGCGCTGGAAATCCCGCGAGCGGGGGCAGGCACACCGCTCCGGGATCAGTGAGTCCAGCTCATGCCAGTAGGTACTCATCTGACTGAAGAAGTCCTGAATAGTGCGCTCCCCCTGACGGGCAGACTGCGAGTCACAGATGAGCTGATGCCGGCGTGCGCCTCCGCGCGGGAGAAAACGGTCCCGGAGATACTCCCATATCGCGCGCGCTGTCGGAAGGCGACCGATGGGAGCAAGGAGCGGACGAGCAACAGAGTCCAGAAGGTACGCCCGAATGGCCTGATCGTGGCGGCACCACGTAAGAGCAGCAACGGTGGTGGCCGTGGTAGCAGTTGCAGCAGAAGACGCTGCACTGCTGGTGACAGAGGAGGAACCGAAGTAGTCAGTGGGAGGAGGATCCTCGCCGGTGATGTGCCCCACAGATCACGACTGGAGAGCGCGGCCTCGACGGTGAGGGACCAGTCAGGCCAGTCGCTGACCGATGACAACTGAAAGGCGACCGCCTTCAGCGGTGGAGAGATCGCAACGACGGACGGTACGACAGGAGAAGCCATGGAGAAGGCTCAACAGAGGGCCGGGGGTGCTGAGGGAAGGGGTGAGAGGAAGGGGGTCGGGTGGGCTGTCGGGGTAGAGGAAGGGGTTCGGGTGGGCTGTCGGGTGGTGCGAAGGGGGTGGAGGGGGCTGCGGGTGGTGCGGAGGGGGTCGGAGGGAGCTGCGGGTGGTGCGGAGGGGGCTGCTGGGAGGTGCCGGAGTAGAGGAAGAGGCCGGAGGGGGGTGCGGGTGGTGCCGGAGCAGAGGAAGAGGGCTGCGGGTGGTGCGAAGGGGGGCGGAGGGGGCTGCGGGTGGTGCGGAAGGGGTCGGAGGGGGCTGCGAGTGGTGCGGAGGGGGCGGAGGAGGCTGCTGGGAGGTACCGGAGCAGGGGAAGAGGCCGGAGGGGGGTGCGGGTGGTGCCGGAGCAGAGGAAGAGGCCGGAGGGGGTCGGAGGGGGCTGCCGGGGTGGAGGAGATGCCGGAGGTGTTGCCGGAGGTGCTGCCGTCGCGCGAGAAACCCTAGAGCTCTGATACCATGTTAGGAGATGACGGCTAGGGTTTGGAGAGGAATAGAATGCATTCCATTGAGGGACTCAAGCCCAATATATGTACATGTATCCGACTCAACTGTACAGTAAACCCGACCCATCTATATGTACATTAACAGTGACAAAGTGGAAGAAGTACATGTTTATGTAGATAAAGAAGTATACATGCACAATAGTGAGAAAAGTTTAGGAAATTATCAAAAAATCCCAAATTTAGATTATTATTATTTTTAGTTAACCAAGCCATGTATAGCACAGAGGTGAGGTCCCTTGTCGCTTGACGAAGTGGCATGAGTTCGAACCATTGTAAGGTAGCATGATGTTGCCACTTTCTAATAAAAGAAGCAAGCATTTTAAGTTCCTTATGTGAATTTTGATGTAGGCTTTTGTATCTCTTACCAATTCAAACACTCTATTCATGATTTTGGAAGAGAGATGTGAGGAAGTGTGGAATGTGGAGCTTGAAAGTACTTGTCATCAACCAAACATTTTTTGTGGATCCAACTTTGCGGTGAGTTGACGGGGGTTGCAGGGGGCAACGTCCCCTTGCCCGAAGCTGGAGTTCGGGTGTCAAAAGCCCCAACAAGATTTTTTGAGATGCTTAGTAGGGTCTATTCTTTTGGCGAGACATAAATGGGATGAGAAATTCGTTTGCTTGAGACATTCATGGGAAAGGACAATGATGTCTCAGGAAATCATATATAGAGTTTCGAAGAGAGAAGGGAATTACAAATCAAGGGTTATCTCTGAGTGAGTCAGCATATAGGTTCCAAGAGGACACCCAAAAGAAAATAAGTAGGCCACAAAGCACAAAAAAAACCACACCAAAACCCAGTACCACCAAACAAGGATTGCAAAGAATCAAGGTGAGGGGGAGCTTGAAAGTAACTCCAAATGTGCCACACCTTACAAAGAGATCTTCCATCTTCATGCACTACCACAAAATCTGCACTAGGCTACACTCCTACACATATAAGCTCCAAGTGCAAGAAGGGTAGAAGGGTTTTTGAGCCCCTGAAATAGCACCTCAACACCTTCAGCAACACACTTAAAACAACACTTCACACTTCATCTCTATGCCTCAACATTGAAACTTTTGCACTATCACGCAAGCCAACTCTTCAGAGAAGACACACCGACAGCAATACAAACTGCAATACTCAATACCTAAAGCCTCACATCAACCTCCTCGGAGATGACACTGCATCAATAGATTTATCAATATTCTCACACAGAATGAGGTGGCATCAATCACATCATCCCTTTTCCTACAAGTCCAGGTTGATTGCGATTCACCAGCAAGGGTTGGGTGAAACGAACGACTATTGTTGTGGCACGTCATTTTGTGCAAGAGAATCAGCCGGTGATTTTTTTTTATCTGAGAAATATGTAGCGTAATCCATATCAGGATTTCTAGCATAACGAACAGATTGCTAATAGTGGGCAAATAATGTCTTACCCATGGTGGGCAATCAATGTCTGACCAATTTTGGTGGGACTCTAATGTGCAACTAAACTAGGAAAAAAAGGAATCTTGGAAGTTTATTACCCGGGCAATTGAACAAAAGAATATGACACAAAGTTAAATTACTCGGTTAAATCAATATCCAACCTAATTTACTCGCCAAAAGAACACACCCTTAGAGGACATTTTTGTCCTTTAACACTTGTTATGAAAAGGGGTGTCGTCTGTAATGTAATTGTTGTTGTTTTTTGTTTTTTACCTTGAGCATAATGGGTTTGGTGCAGCTCCATTTATTTTCCCAGTTTTGGGTTTTCCATGTAAGTATGTGTCTTTTGTATTGGGTTTTTATTTTCTTGTGTATTTCTTATTTAATCTTTTATTGCTTCGCATGACCTTGGGTTAGGGTGTCCTAACGCTAGACATACCCAATAGGTGCTAGTAGTGTTTTCATACGACTTATACTGCTGAAGTGGGATGCATTAGTAATGTTAACGGATTGTCCCACATCGGTGAGGGAGGCACCCATCACCCGCTTAATATACCCACTTGGACCTCCCCTTATAACCCGGGTTTTGGGGCGTGAGGGTATCTAATATGGTATCAGAGCTGGCCCGTCTCCTACTCCTGCTCCTGCTCCGGGTGCTCCCCACCGATCGTGCATTGCCACGCGTGCTCTGCGTGGGAGGATCCTTGCCATGCGTGCTCCGCGTGAGGGGGAGTGTTAACGGATAGTCCCACATCGGTGAGGGAGGCACCCATCACCCGCTTAATACACCCGTTGTGGACCTTCCCTTACGACCCGGGTTTTAGGGTGTGAGGGTATCTAACATGGTATCAGAGCTAGTCCGTCTCCTGCTTCTGCTCTTGCTTCGGGTGCTCCCCACCGATCGTGCCTTGTCACGCGTGCTATGCGTGGGAGGATCCTTGCCATGCATGCTCCGTGCGAGAGGGAGTGTTAATGGATAGTCCCACATCAGTGAGGGAGGCACCATCACCGCTTTATATACCCTCTGTGGACCTCCCCTTACGACCCGGGTTTTGAGGTGTGAGGGTATCTAACATGGTATCAGAGCTGGCCCGTCTCATGCTCCTGCTCCCGCTCCAAGTGCTCCTCACCGATTGTGACTTGCCACGCATGCTCCGCGTAAGGGGGAGTGTTAACGGATAGTCCCACATTGGTAAGGGAGGCACTCATCACCCGCTTAATATACCCACTGTGGACCTCCCTTTACGACCCGGGTTTTAGGATGTGATGGTATCTAACAAGTAACATAGTGGAACCAAAAGAACATGCTTGTGACAACTGGAGCACTCCAATACACTCGCGTAGCGAAAGCGGAGAAGACCACATCTGCGAAAGCCGGAGGCACTTGGATGCCAACTAACGCAGTTGGAACATATGAAAATATCATAAAACACTGATGCCACACGATGCCACCGGAAGTTAGAGGGGCTACTGACTTCTTCAATAGACACCTTGGAATCAACCAAGGATTTCCTTGAATCCATAAGGAAGAGATAAAACTCAAAATCCACTAGAGCTCTTGGAATCCAAAAAGAAAATAAAAGAGAAATCTCACAAAATAAATCCATTATTGACTAAATTGATTAACGAGGGAGGATTAGAGCTCTTTAAGTAGGCAACAAAACTATAATATTACAACTCTAATAAGATCATGACTAGGATCCTCATACAAATAAAACATTCTAAAGAATTGTAAAATTACTTCTATGTCCTGATTTTGGAATGACAAATACGTCCTAAACAAATAACTAAATGACAAACATATCATAAAGGACTGATAATAAAATAAAATAATCCTAAAAATACAGGTCATGAATCTTGCTGGCCGTGGGAGTCTTGTGCTCTGTTACCAAAATCTTTGATTTTTTGAATAAGTCTCGATTAAAACACGACTTATTTAGTAAATGTTCACTACGTGACTTTTTCCCGATTTTTTGAAAGCCACAATTTTATAAAAAAGTTACGATTTTCACGTTTTAATCCTGATCTACGCGTTTTAATCCCAATTAATTGCGTTTTAATCCTGTCATGTATTGCTCAAAAAACCTATTGTAATATCTATATATAAATATGCTCTAAAATTCTACCATTTGTTTCCCGACTCTTTCACGATCTTTCTGACTTTTTCTCGATTTTTTCGACTTCTCCCCTAGTTGTTTTTTTTCCGACTTCCGACTTGGTAACTATGGTCTTGTGTGGGCCACGGGTGCCGCACTAGGGGTAATGTGTCCTACATCATTTAATTAGATTTAGAGTTGCAAATTTGTTTTTGATACTATAGACATTAAAAAAGTTACAAGTTTCGGCTTTTTTTTTGGCGTTTATAGCAAATCAAGTTTCGGATTGTTGGACTTGGGTTGGGGTCTACTTGAAGCTTGCTTCTACATCAGTTCCGTAAGATACATTTGAAAAAATTTGAAAACGGGTCCATGTTTCCTTGATTATACTTGCATTCCTGATTTTGGCCTATCGACCATTTTGTCAGTTTACTACTTAAATAGTATATACATGATGTAAATACTACAAAATAACAACATATATCTATCTATATGAGAAAAGAAGCCAAAAGAAGAAAATTCAGTGATTGGCAAACAATTGATTTAATGTATGTTGGTTGATAAAACCACCAATTGATTTATACGAAAGTTCCATCAACGATCATTTTTCTTGTGAAATAAACAAAACAACGAGCTTCATGAATTTTGAATTGATAACTCACATTGTTCAAATGCTTCCTCGCATCTTGGTTGAGAATGCCAATGCGACTACTTGCTGAAATCGATCCAACCGCAGTCAGAAGAAGCACATTCAGGACTGGAACCGATGCGGTGACAAAAAGATCCCAAAGACCCATATAAGAATTTCCTCAAAGTAGTTTCTAATCCCTCACTGTGAAAACCAAAGTAGTTAGCCACTTTATATAGTAAGTTTCCAAGCCAGAGTAAGTGAAAACATCATGTAAATTTACATTGACTCAGAAGTATTAGGGTATAAATAGGATAAAAATAAAATCAAATGGGGTTTTACCCTAAGATTGATGAGAAATCCATGTTACATTAGAATCACACTACTCCTTTTGATATATCAGCATATATTTTCTTTTTGTTTTGTTTTGTTTTTTTTTTGATGTCGGCGGGTGTCCCGAAACCCTTCCGGCAATGGCCCACTTCGGGCCCGGACTAATCCCTCTTGGGGGTGAAGCCCACCCACAACCCCCTCACCAAGCATCAGTTGATTTGCTAACTCTCCTATCCCCTCTTGGGTTTCATCTCTATGACGACTCCAGACTTCATCCTATTTTGATGTTAAATTTGTTAGACCCTTCCACTCCCTTTACCCTCAATAATCCAAACAGATTGCCCTATCTTGCAGAATATGATGTAATGTTGATGGGTTTTCATTCAATTATTCAAATGTGTGCTTATTTTCCCATCATCCTTCCTGCTTTCCCATAAACCCCTACTCACAGATATGGAAACTAAAACAAAAAATTTTAATGGGTTGAAAGAAAATAAATTCATATTACCATGAATTGGATGCTCAGCTCAGAACTGCAACGTGGAGAGAGAGAGAGAGAGAGAGAGAGAGAGAGAGAGAGAGAGGGAGGGAGGGAGCCCTCTTTTGTAGCCTTCAAAGAGTTCTTCTGCAACCAAAATAAAAAGGTAAATTACACATAGACCCCTTATAGTTTAAACTATTATCACTTACACCCCTCATGTTTAAAACCCAACATGTCCCTATAATTTGAAAAACACATCACTTACACCCCCTCGTGTTTTAAATTAATGCCAAAAGCCTAAAAGCATTGGCATAAGAGTAGTTTTGCAAGGAAAAAAAAAATTTAACCCTTCTTTAATAACCTTACTGAATAAATAGATATGTCGATAATCCTTATCTTAGTGATATTAACTTGGCTCTTGATTGGTTCTGGCTCAGCCCTGGCCCTTGAAGGGTCGAGCTAGGGCCCATCATTTTCTAGCCCTGAAGGGCTAGGTCCTACCTCCTAGAACAAAGGACCGGGCCCGATTTGACCCCAACCCTGCCTTGGTCCTGCCCTTTGACAGGCTACCTCCAGAGGGGTCTATGTGTATGATTTTCAAACTATAGGGGGGCATTTGTAGGGTTTTAAACATAAAGGGTGTAAGTGATAATTGTTCAAGTTATAAGGGGTCTATGTGTAATTTACCTAAAAAAAAATTTGTGGGGAGGTGTGGGCTGGAATTTGAATAGATTATCTTGACACGTTTAAAAGCCACCCAGATGTTGGGGCTGTACATTCACTGCAAAGCTTTGTGCTCACGGCTTCATATCTTTGGGCTGCAATTGGGCCCGTGGGTGCAGGCCTCATTGGACACTCATTGGATTCTTGTAGTTGGAGGCTGTGAGAACGATGTCCATGTTAGATACCCTCACACCCAAAAACCCGGAGAACAATTTTGTTCCAACCTCCTTAAAAAGGTTAGAACATCACCCTCTCTCTCGTTGATCCATTTCGAGAGTATTTGGTTGTTTAACCATGATGAATAATGCAAACTGACATACATGAAAAATGGACCAATGAGAGATAGGGTGATGCTCCAACCTTTTTAAGGAGGATGGAATAAAATCGTATTCCAAAACCCGGGCTGTAAGGGGACTAGTGTATGCCTGCGCTTGTCGGCACTGCAGCAGGCCGTCTTCGATGGCAACACACCTGAATGCCTATGGTAACAAAACACTTTCGACGACAACACCAGTATTCATAGGGACACCCATTTCCTCACCCATGCTGATTGGCACGAAACTGGCGCCTTCATCGCGACCAACTCCCCCTCCCCTTATAATCGATCAATCACAGATGTCTCTGTTCGAACGGATTCCTTGAGATCGGCCCGATGGTTTGGGATGACCAAAATTTCAGCAAGTGTGTTTATAGCCGTTGATGCGAACAACGATTACGGGATGAATGGTTAGGTTTAGTGCAGTTTAAATGGGCAGAGATTTTAGAGATTTAGTGCATTTTAAATGGGTTGGGATTTGAAACCAAGGGGAGGGAGTTGGTTGACGGGGAAATAGAGATCGTGCGTTGATTTTTGAATGAATGGTTAGATCTATTCGGTTCATTTTTGTCCAGTCAGCTTTTTGGTTCCGTTTTGTCTAGTCAGCACAAAACCGACGTTCCTTGTTATATAGATGTCCACAGAGGCTCCACAGGGGAGAATTTTCAGCACATCATGCGTACCATATAGCCACGGGGCCCACTGTGATTTAAGAGCATGGGGTAGTGGCCCCTAGCACTCAGAGCATGCTGATAGACTGTGAGGGCAGTGGGCCCTGCGGTTGTATGGTACGCGGGATGTGCTGAAAATCTTTCCACTCGACAAAGGGTATATGAAGACAACATTGCTCAGTCTGCTAGTCGATGTGGAACTAAATTCCAACAGTTCATCAATCGATCGACTCAGACAGATGGAATGGTGTGCAACGTTGATGATGAGGAAATTAGCATCTTACCAAGGGGACTGGGGGAGTTGGCTTGAGCTCACGATGAAAATGAGTGTTTCTTGAATTATTGAACTGTGATTGATCATCCCATTATTGATCAGCTATTATTGATCTGCCTAAAGCCTATGAATGTTGGTTTTATTTGCTTGGAGAAGGATAACTCGCATGTAGGCTTTTCCCAGACATTGGGAATTTTATTGGATGCCACATCTCTCTCTCTCTCTCTCTCTCTCTCTCTCTCTCTCTCTCTCTCTCTCTCTCTCTCTCTCTCTCTCTCTCTCTCTCTCTCCTTCCTTCGGGCACCCACAAAGGGATAGGGGAGTTGGTAAGCATCTGAAGCTTGGTGAGGAGGTTGTGGGTTCAACTTCTATGTGAAGGGGCCCAGATAATTTTTTCTGGAATATCAAACTTTAGTACTGGTAAACCTAGGTTGGGCCTTTTTATAAAAAATGAGACATGGGCAAAAAAAAAAAAAAACCAAAATTGAAGTTGGGCGGAAATGATATATGTGGAAATGAATTTTTTTGTTTCTTTTAGTCAGACGGAAATAAAAACGAACGCACCATTTTAGGAGGAAAAGCAAGTTAGGAGGAGGAAAAACAAGTTAGGAAATACTATGTTATTCTTTTGGGAAGGAAATGGAAATTACAAGCATAAGGATGGAAATGATGTCCCTATACATTGAGGTAGGGATGGAATACAATACTTGTGGACTGATGCAAGGGTGAAATGCAACATTTGTGCATTGATGCAATGATCAAATGTAACACTTGCGTACTGATTCAAAGATAAAATACAACACTTATGCACTGGTGCAATGATGAAATATAACACTTATGCACTGACTTAAAGATGAAATATAGTACTTGTGCACTGATGCGAAAATCACACTTATTCACTGATGCAATGATGAAATGTAGCACTTGTGCACTGATTTAAAGATCAAATGCAACACTTATGCACCAATGCAATGATAAAATGTAGCATTTATCCAAAGATCAAATGCAACACTTATGCGCTGATGCAAAGATGAAATATATCACTCATGAACTTATACAAATATCAAATGCATCATATATACATTTATACAATTATGAAATGCGATACTAATGTACTTATACAAATATAAAATTTTGCATTTATGCACCGATTAAAAGATCAAATTCTAGCCTGAGGGATTAGTCCGAGCCTGAAGTAGGCCATTGCCCGAAAGGTTTCGGGACACCCGCTGATCTCAAAAAAAAAAAAGAAGATCAAATTCTACACTTATGCCCTAAAAACAATGATCAAATTTAGCACCTATGTATTGATGCACTGAAACAATGACCAAAATATAAAGTATCCCATAGTTAGGAGGGTCCCACTATTTCGTGATCCTTATTCTTGTAGCAGTTTATGAGAGGAGTCTAAGTTTACCCCCTTCGCCCCATTAGATCAAGGGGTGGTACATTTATGTGTCAAATGGGTGACTTTAATATCCGCATATGTGAGGACAAAAAAAACTGCCCCATAGCTAGGAGCGGTCCTACTATTATAGGATCCTTATTAATGAAGCAATTTATAAGAATAGTCTAATTGTACCCCCCCCCCCACCCCACTACATCATGGAGGGGTACTTCTATGTGTCAAAAGGGTGATTTTAACACTCGTATGTATATTGTCAAAACATAAAGAGTCACATAGGTAGGAGAGGTCCCACTATTTTGGGATCTTTAGTCATATATCAGATTATAAGAGGAGTCCTAGTGTACCCACCTAGACTATATCATGAGGGGTACATCTATGTATCAAATGGGTGATTTTAACACCCGTATGTGTATGGCCAAATTATAAAAAGTCACTTAGCTAGGAGGGATCTCACTATTGTGGGATCCTTATTCATGTAACAGGTTATGATATGAGTCTAAGTGCACCCGCCTGACTACATGTGGTGTACATCTCTGTGTGAAAAGGGTGACTTGAACACCTGCATGTGTGTAGCCAAAATATAGAGTCTCATAGCTAGGAGCGATCCCATTAGTATGAGATCTATATTTATATAGCACATTATACTAGGTATCCAAGTGTACCCCCCCGACTACATTAGGGGGTGTATATCTATGTGTCAAAAGAGTGTCTTTAACACCCACATGTCTATGTCCAAAATGTAAAGAGTCCATAGCTAGAACGAATCTCATTATTATAGGATTCTTAATCATGTAGCAGGTTATGGATGAGCCTTAGTATAACTACCTCTTCCTCACCGACTATATTATTGGGGAGTACATCTATGTATTAAAGGGATGACTTTAATACCCGCATATGTGGCCAAAATATAAAGTGTCCCATAACTAGAAGGGGTCCCACTATTTTGGGATCCTTTTTTATGTAGCAGATTATAATAGGAGTCCTGTTGTACCCCCCCCGACTATATAATGCTAGGTTATATCTTTGTGTCAAAGGGGTAACTTTAGCATCTACATATGTGTGACCAAAATATAAAGAGTCACATAGCTAGGAGGGTTCCCACTATTATGGGATAATTATTCATATAGCTGATTATAAAAGGAGTCTATATATTCCCCCCCTTCCTCGATAAGAACATGGTGGGGGACAACTATGTTTCAAAGGGGTGACTTAAACCCCTGCATGTATGTGTCCAAAATATAAAGTCACAAAACTAGGAGGGATCATACTATTATGCAATCATTATTCTTATAGCAGATTATGGGAGGAGTCCAAGTGTACCCCCTAACTACATCATAGAGGGGTATATCTATGTATCCAAGGGGTGACATTAATCCCCGCATATGTATGGCAATAATATAAAGAGTCACATATCTAGAAGGGGTCCCACTATTGTGGGATCCTTATTCATGTAGCAAATTATTAGAAGTGTTCAAGTGTATCGCTCTGACTATACCAAGGAGGGTACATCTATGTATCAAAGGGTGACTTTAATACCTACATGTGTGTTGCCAAAATATAAGGAAACTCAATGCTAGGATGGGTCCCAATATTATAGTATCCTTATTCATATAACAAATTATGATAGCAACCTAAGTGTACCCCTTCTCCGACTACATCATGGGGGGTATATTTATGTGTCAAATGGTTGATTTTAACACTTGCATATGTGTGGCCAAAATATAAAATCTCTAGCTAGGAGGTATCTCACTATTATGAGTTTCTTATTCATGTAGCAATTTATAAGAGGAGTCCAAGTGTACCCCCCTCGACTATATTATAGGGCATATATCTATGTGTCAAAAGGGTAACTTTAACACCCACATGTATAGCTAAAATATAAATACTCGCATAACTATAAGGGGTCTCATTATTATAGGATCCTTATTCATGAAGCAGATTATTAGAGTAATATAAGTGTATCCCCCCGGACTACAGCTTTGGGGGTATATTAGTATGACAAAGGGGTGATTTTAATACCCGTATGTATGTGGTCAAAATATAAAGAATCTCATAGATAAAGGTGTCTCACTATTATGTGATTCTTATTTATGTGGCAGATTATTAAAGAAGTCCAAGTGTACCCCCCTCTGACTATATTATGGGGGTATATCTATATATCAAAGGGGTAACTTTAACACCCAAATATCTATGGCTAAAATATAAAGAGTCATATAGCTATGAATGGTCATATTATTGTGAAATCATTATTCATATAGCAGATAATGAGAGGAGTCTATGTTTACACATTGCCCTTCAATTTTATTATGGGTGTACATCTATGTGTCAAAGTGATGAATTTAACAACCGTATATATATGGCTAAAATATAAAAAGTTCTATAGATAGGAATGATCCTTTTATTATGGGGCCTATATTCATATAGTAGATTATGAGAGGAGTCCAAGTGTACCCCCCCGTCGGACCTCGACCTAATAGCGGTAAAACCGAATCGTGATAAGTTCTTACTACCATCAAACGTCAACTAAGAACGGGTATTACTAGTAGTATCCTAACCTAACTTGGTCACTAGGACCATATGGGAAAAGGGCATCCCACTAGGATTATCATACTGACTATGGGGTTATTAGTCATCTCTTAATAAATCCAACACTGGGTCTATCCTCGGTCCACAATACTCAGTTACTTGAACAACCATGAGGTGATTATCACCTTTCCTTTTAGATAGCCACAGATTCACACGTGTTAGAAACGTTTAGAGACATCGATAATCCTATAAACTAAATATTAACCCTAAGCTTGATCTAGAGATTAACTCACAAGGAAAACTGATAAATAAATTATCATCGGGGTTCTCTAAACATAAAGTAAAGAGCATAACAGAAGAAATACCCAAACTGAATCAAGTTCAGGGTCCGACCCTTGAACCTGAATAGCACAGCCAAGATATCCTGTTCTTTCATTCTATACGATCTCCCAACAATGATCCTGATCATCGTCAACGTGCACGCTTTTACCAGATCCTTGCATTCTATGGAACCGCTTGCCCGAGTAGTGGATGTAGAATCTTGGATCATTCATCTCCTTCTTCATGTGACCGAAAAACTAACACGCTCCGAGTAAGCACTCATTCGTGTATAATTTTCCTAGAAAGAATAAAAAAATAATCCTAGAAACATAGCCATGGACCCAAGGGTGGTCAACCTCTACCCCCGCCCATCTAAAGCCTTAAAATCCACAAGCACAATAATAATCAATGCATAAAATAAACTCAGGGTCTGCCCTCCAGAGGCATGCAATCATAGATTATTATTTTAGCACAATACCTGCACAAAGACAATACATAGTACAATCAATATGCATGATCTACGTCGAATCCTGACGAAAACATATGCAATCATATATCCACATGATGTTTTCATAAATTCATGTATGAAATATATATCGAACTTAGCTTTAAAACCAATTGTTGAAATTAAATCATTTTATCAGAGTTGCAACATAAATAAAAGATAGATCCGAGGATCTCATAGTGTATGTTTCGTTACAATTATTCCATAAAATAATCTATATGTGAATCTATAAACCTAGCATATATACGGACGCCCTATAGGCATGCTACGATCTACGAAAGATATGCATGCATGTAGTTAAGTGTTTATAATCATCATACCGTCTGGATCTTTTATTCGAGGAGAACGGAACGATGGTTGATATAAATTACATAGGAACCAAAAGAGAAGCTGTCAGATAGCATCTTGTCCTTTGCGAAAACCCATGTCGTCCTATCTCTGAGTGCAAGGACGACACACCGACGGAGGATGGCACGTAATGAAGTCGATGACGTGCCTCAAAGATCTCCTCCTTCTTTTTCTCTTTTCTTTCTTATTTTTCATTCCTTATTCTTCTTCCTATTTCTTTCTTGGCCAAAACCACAAAGAGAAAGATAATAGATGCTAGGGGGTCGGATTTTCTAAAGAGGGGAGAGGCTAGGGCTGGCCCCTTCTCCCCTGTTTCCTCTTATAGGGCCAACCCCCTATTTGCTTATGCAAGCTAGGGCTGGCCCCTTAAGGATAGGGATGAGGGGGGTCAGTTTTAGGGCTTCCTCTGATACTTTGGACTAAAATGCCATTTTGTTGGGATACCGTTGATAGAGAGATAAAATAAGGTACGCTAGTTATAATCGAGTTTCATCAGCGCCTATGAGCTCTTGGAATTATTCTGCTTATTTTAAAATCTATATTCAATATGTTTTGAGCAATATTTCAGTATTTATCAAAATACCCCTATGGCCCATTAACATATGTGAATTAGGTTTTTAGGCTTCGGACTTGCGCTCCATCGCGTGCTACTTCATATCTAACGTGTCCAACCAGGTTGAGAAATAGTTTCTATACGCAAGACAGGGTGAAACCATCAAGGTTCAGGATCTCTAGCTCCAATCGGATCCATGATTAACTCTTTCAATGACACACCAAAAGTTTTGCTAATCAGCCCTAATCCGATTAACCTGCGTAGCCACCCAGAGTGCGATGCGAGTTGAACTCTAATGATCCTAAACTTATGTTACTCCCTCGTAACTCTATTATCTACTATACTCTGATAATATCAAGTTCCTTATGTTACTGGTGCTATGATTCGACTCGGATGGTGGGGAGTACTGCCAGATCCCGATCAATCATATGGCTAGGATTTAATGACTTATCATCTATAACACCACACACCTTCCGGTGCTATGCCTAGTATCCGAAACGTCGTTAGTCATAATAACAACCACCAGGCCTGGATTAATTATATAGATGAATTGACTTATCAAAACGCACCCATCCAACTCTGGATATTGGATAACCTGTAGGGGTTGCATGCCACTCTAGCACCAGTCGAGTAACCCAACATACCGTGATATTAGAATATGGTAGGTCTGCACACATTGGTACATCAAAGCACCACATAACTGGTTAACTCAGTGTACATGGTCCCTCGGGATTAAAGATATATTATCTACAGTTTTAAGACGGTTTATACACCAGTGTTTGAATTACTAATATATGCACCGTCTTGGTTCATGTCCAACACAATCATCATGTTTGGTCAGGTGAATATGAATCTAATATTTTCGTAGTGGAGACTTTATCATATCCTTTACATACCAACAGCTTATTCCCGGTAGGGCTGGTAATTCTGGACTCGACACGGTAGACCTGAGACGAAGTTAGCAAGTCTGGGTTAAATGGGTTCGGGTTGTAAACGGGTTGACACGATAGACCCGTTAAATAAACGGGTCAGGTCCGAGTTTAGGGTCTGGACACGGTAGACTCGGGAAGACCCGTTTAAAATTCAACAGGTCATGTCGGGTCAGGTCAGGTCGAGTTTACCTGCAATCCAATAATATAGTATGTAGTACCAGCAGTTTTATCGGGTCGAGTTGGATTGGGTTAGATCCGATCAACTGAATAGATCTATATGTTAAATTGGTCTTATCGGGTCTACCCATTTATAAACGGGTCGGGTCTGGGTCTAGGACTTTTGGACGCGATCCAAAACTAGACACGACACGAACCCGACCTAACACGACCCATTGCCACCCCTAATTCCCAGTAAAGCGACCAGCAGTACCAAAGCTGTAAACTCAGTTTTAGGTCTACATAGAACCAGTCCACTGGGTCTCCTAAGAATAGACCTACCATATGCCTCAGTGGCCTACTGTATTCCTTAGGGTCCTTTATTATATATGAATTAATATATACCAAAGTAGTATTCTAATTAAAACAATAACCAAAGTCATCTTTATTAATGTTAATATAAAAAATCCACGCTCAGGACATACAAGCTCCAATACCTTATTCATCTAGCAGATTATGAGAGGTGTCCAAGTGTATCCCCCTCCCGACTTCATTATGGGAGGTATATTTGTGTGTCAAAGGGTGACTTTAATACCCACATATATGTGGCAAAAATATAAAGAGTCCAAAAGATAAGATGGGTCCTACTATTATCGGATCTTTATTCATGTAGCAGATAATGAGCGTAGTGCAAGTGTACCCCCCTCCAACTACATCATTTGGAGGTATATCTATGTGTCAAAAGGGTGACTTTAACACCCGTATATCTATGGTTAAAATATAAAAAATCATATAACAATGAGGGGTCCCACTATTATGGGATCTTTATTCATGTAGTTGATTATCAGAGGAGTCAAAGTGTGCCCCTTATGGGGGAAATTTCTGTGCCGTCTTGATCAGACTTCAATTCATAATTTTTGATTGAATTAGATGGTTTGTAAGCTATAGAGATGGAGATTAGAGAGTAAAGAAAGAGATGACACATGGAGTTATTGTCGGAGTTCGGTCTTATGATCTACGTCTCTGGGAGAGAGATGTCACCTGGTTTGCAATATAATATATACAAAAGGGGAAAGCATTCTCTTGATAGGCTGAGAGAAGCTTCTTACAAATAGGTTGCACGGAGTAACTAAAAGAGAACAAGAAAAGAGATATGGCTCTTTAATCCTCTCATCTCTTGATGAATTCACCAACCCATTTTCTAAGCCATAAGGGTCCTTTTATAGCTGAGACATGTACTCGATATGGCAGTGACGATATGGCGATACTGAGGTGGTATTGATCTTAGATCTGGGCTTGGTAACTTGGGCCGTTATGAGGGCCTATGTGGGTCTAGTCCGGTTCAGTATAATTTTTGCACCCATACCTCCCCACATACTACATCATAGCGAGGTATATCTATGTGTCAAGTGAGTAATGTTAACACCCAAATATCTATGGCCAAAATAAAAAGGATCCCTTAGCTTGGAGGGGTCTTTCTATTGTGGGATCCTTATTCATATAACAAATTATAAGAGAAGTCCAAGTATATCCCCTAACTATATAATAAGGGGCACATCTATATATTAAATGGGTGACTTTAAAAGTCACCAATATCCGACCAAAATATAAAGACTCCATTAGCTAGGAGGGTTTCCACTATTATGGGATCCTTATTCATGTAGCAGAATATGAGAGGACTCCAAGTGTACCCCCTCCCCCTCTGACTACATTATGAAGGGTACACCTATGTGCTAAGGGATAACTTTAACACATGTATGTATATAACAAAAATAAAAAGAGTTCCAAAGCTATAAGGGATCCCAATATTTTTGGATCCTTACTCATGTATCAAATTATAAGAGAAGTCCAATTGTATCACCCCTGATGATATAATTGGGGGGTACATCTATTTGTCAAAGGGTGACTTTAATATCCACATATGTGTGGCCAAAACATTAAGAGTCTCATAGCTTGGACGGGTCGTACTATTATAGACCATTATTTATGTAGCTGATTATAAGATGAGGCTAATAGTACCCCCCTCATATGACTATATTATAGGGGATATATCTATGTGTTAAAAGGGTGATTTTAATACTCATATGTGTGTGGCCAAAATATAAAGAGCTTCATCGCTAAGAGGGGTCCCTCTATTATAGGATCCTTATTCATGTAGCAGATTATGAGAGGAATCCAAGTGTACCCCTCCGACTACATCATATATATACATCAATGTATCAAAGGGGTAACTTTTACACCCGCATGTGTGGTAAAAATATAATGAGCCTCATAGTAAGGAGGGGTCCCACTATTATGGGATTCGTTTCCATAAAGTAGATTATTAGAGGAGTCCAAGTGTGCCCTCCCCCACCGACTATATCATGAAGAGGTAATTCTATGTGTCAAAGGGGTGCTATAACACCAGCATATATATGGCAAAAATATAAAGAGTCCCATAACTATGAGGGGTCCTACTATGGTAGGATCCTTATTTATATAGTAGATTATAAAATCAGTCCGAGTATTCCCTCCCGACTATATAATATAGGGGTACATATTTATGTCAAATGTGTGACTTTAACACCTATATGTGTATGGCCAAAAAATAAAGTCATATAGCCAAGAGGGATCCCTCAATTGTAGGATCCTAATTCACATAGTAGATTATTAGATATGTCAAAATATACCCCCCCCCCCGATTAAATTATGAAGGGATACATCTATATGTCAAAGGGGTGACTTTAACACCCGTATATATGTATCAAAAAAATAAAGAGTTCCATAGCTTGGAGGGGTCACACTATTATGGGATTCTTATTCATATAGCAGATTATGAGAAAAGTTTAAGTGTCCCCCCTGACTACATCATATGGGGGTGCATCTATGTGTTAAAGGAGTGACTTTAACACCCGTTTGTGTGTCACTAAAATATAAAATATCCCAAAGCTTGGAGGGGCCCACTATTTTGGGATACTTATTCATGTAGTTGATTATAAGAAGAGTCCAAGTATACACCTATCCCGACTCTGTCATAGAGGTACACCTATGTATCTAAAGGGTGACTTTAATACCCATATGTGTGAGGCCAAAATATAAAGATCCTTATAGCTAGGTGGGGTCCCATTTTTATGGGATACTTATGCATGAAGCAGATTATCAAATGAGTCCAAGTATAGTCCCCCCCCCCCCCCACACACACACATCATGGAGGGGTTATTTTTTATATAATATTGGTGACGTTAACAGACGAATATGGGTGACAAAAATATAAAAAGTCCTATAGTTATGAGGGGTCCCACTATTGTAGGATCCTTATTCATATAGCAGATTATGATATGAGTCCAAGCGTACCCCCCACCCCCCCAATTATATCATGGTAGCGTGCGTCTATGTATCAAAGGGATGACTTTAACACCCCTATATGTATGGCCAAAACATAAAATCATATACAAGGAGGGATCCCACTATTCTTAAAGCAGAATATGAGTGGAGTCCAAGTATACTCGCCGCTCCCTCGACTACATCATGGGAGGGTATATCTAAATATCAAAGGGGTGACATTAACACCCGTATGTATATGGCCAAAATATAAGTTCTCACATAGCTAGAAGGGTTCCACTATTGTGGGATCCTTATTCATATATCATATAATGAGAAGCGTCTAAGTGTATCCCCTCTCAGAGTATATCATGGGGGTACATCTATATGTCAAAGGGGTGATTTTAATATCCACATGTGTTTGGAAAAAATATTAAGAGTCCCAAAGCTAGAAGGGGTCACACTACTATGGGATACTTATTCTTATAGTAGATTATAAGAAAAGTCCAAATGTACCTCACCCCGACTACATTATTAGGCTATATATTAAAGGGGTGACTTTAATACCCATATGTATATGGCCAAAATATAGAGTCTCTTTGCTAGTAGGGGTCTTACTATTGTGGGATACTTATTCATGCTGTAGATTATTAGAGTATATAAAGAGTCCAATAAACTAGGAATAATCCCACTATTGTGGGGTCCTAATTAATGCAGTAGATTATGAGAGGAGTTTAAGTATACACCTCCCTTTCGACTATATCATGACGGGTACATCTATTTATATAATGGGTAATTTAACACCTGCATGTGTGTGACCAAAATATAAAGAGTCTCGTAGCTATGAGAAGTCCCAATATTATAGGATCATTATTCATATAACATCTATATAACAAGGGATGACGGTTTTGTGCTGACTAGACAAAAATGAACCAAGTGCTGACTAGACAAAATTTTCTCGCGATCACAGCCGTTTTATCTCTTCTTCCTCGATCTCTGCATGAATGGGGATGATCATCTCTTGGGTATTTAATTGATTTAGTTTAAATAGATAGATATTAAGAGAAGGACCACAAGGTTTAAATGGAAATAATGAATGAGAAACATGGGTTGTTAGAGAGAGATATGGAAAGATATTAGAGAGAGATTTAGAGAGATATAGCTGGGCATGATTATGAGATTCTAGAGAGAGAATCGGGAGGAGCTGCGATCGGTTTGGGAAGCTACGTGTATGCATGGGTTCTGTGAACGATTGTGATGGTTCTGGTTTTAGAGAGAGAATAGATCGTGTATGAGTTGGGGTTGTGGGGTTTGCACATGCATGGCTTTAATGGGGTTGGTGTGATGAGCTTTTAAATAGGATAATAAAAGTGGTTTATTTTAGAGAGAGGGAATTGGCCGGGTGTGTACATGGCTGGGGTTGGAGTGTGCGTGCATGCATGCTTGGATTGTCGGATCAGGCAAGGGATGGTTATGATGGTTGTATGGGATTAATTGGAATATGAAAGAGAAAAGATAGAAAAAGATTAAGAGAGAAGTTCGGTAGGGGGGTGAGATTTAGAGAGAGAAGGAGATATGAATGGATGCGATTATGTATGCGTGCATGGGTTTCGGGTGCTGCCTGGGAATTGAATCGAACGGTTGGGTGTAAGAGGGGAAAAGATTGAGATCTAGAGATGGCTGTTATGATGG
>OX393554.1:78481187-78483687 GCA_947650365.1 Chamaelirium japonicum
TTATTGGCGTGGGGATGGTGGTGATCTGGGGGGGTTGCGATCGGTGATGTTGGGTCGGGGGTGGGGTCGGGAACTTCTGCACAGTAAAAAAAAATATTCAGAGAGAGAGAGAGCAACCCCCCAGATCAGACCCGCGGCAGCCTCGCAGCCTCCTCTCCTCAGTTGGTAGCCGGATCTGCAGCCTCCGGCGATCTGGATCTGCTCTACCCTTTCCCGACGAGGTCCTCTTCCTCGACGAGTAGTCGACCAGCCGGCCAGATTTGCAGCGGACTCCGTAGACCAGCCGGCCATATTTGCAGCAGACTCCGGCGACCAACCGACCAGATTTGCAGATCCGGTTTTGACACGAGCAGCTGTTGTGACCTCTGCGTGATCTATGTTCTCCGTGAGCGCTCTCACTCCTATGGACCTCTGGCACCTCTTCTGGCAGGTTCCCTCCTCTCTTCTTTCTTCTTTGGACTCCATGATCTATTAATTTTCTATCATTTATCTAGATTACATGGTGTTGAAGTATTGAGCAGCTATTTCGGCAAGCCCGAGTTCAGTGGGGGTGTCTAAGAAGAGAGAACAAATTTAAGTATATCTCTCTTTCTCTGTAAAGAGAAAAAAAATCCTGATCATCCCATGTTGGTTGACAATCCCATGTGAGTTCTCACTCTGCCTCTTTTTCTCTCTTTGTTTTTGTCATTTTTTTTCTTTTTCTTAATTCTTTGTTTTTTTGTTTTTTTTAAAGTATATATGCAGGAAAACTCTTTGTCTGGCTCCCTCACCAATCCAAACTTCGTGGCTCCCGCCAATGCCCAAGGTGAGTTCTCACTCCGTCTCTCTTTGTTTTTGTCTTTATATTTTTTTTATTTTTTTTACTTCTCAATGTTTCTTTAATTGGGTGTGAACATCAAGAACATTTTGAAAGAAAGAAGCATGTGTTGGAAATGCTGAACCCAGTGTTGTTTCCATCTTCTATTGCTGAATTCTTGAACCCATTACTAGCTAGCAGTGGTATAGTGCATGTATCTACGGAGGTGAAGTTTAATGACAGAGTCGCGCCGCCTGGAGTTTTTTTTTCCTGCTTGGAGTGTTTTTTTTTTCCGATTGAAGTTCAAATGATCCGATTGGAGTGTTTTTTTTCCCCGATTGAGAATCGATATGAGTATTCGTTGATCGTCTCCATCTTTCTTTTTTCTTATTTTTTTTTCTTTCTTTATTTCTTTGTTTTAGGATTTAGTGATCATCTCTCTCTCTCTCTCTCTCATGTGGTCGTCGAGGCTGTGAACTTCGCCGGAGATGTGCTGGATTTGCATCTAAAAGTTTTTTTTTTATATACTTTGTTTTGTATCATTTGTTTGAGAAATTTTCAACATTCTGTGTTGTGTTACTTCAAAACCCAGTTTTGCTTGATTCCCTAATTCATCATAGGTGATATAACTTTTAAAAAAAACCTTGATTGTGAAGAGATGTGCACCTACAGCTTAAGGTACTGAATTGTGAAGGTCTTTTATTGCCCTGTTTTTTTAATATTGAATTGTGGTTTCATATATTATATAAGATTTGATAGAAAAGTTGGATTTTATCATGTTTTGTGGAGATGTGGAGTCTACTAAAATCTAAAGCTAAATGTTTCATATATTTCTCTATCCGATGGGATGATGCCCAATCTTATCAATGTTTTCATCGACCACTTCTTTACCTGTGTGGAATCAATTTGATATGAGATCTGAATTTATTTTCCAAGTAGCACGAAGTATTGTGAAGAATTGATAATTAGCAGTAGATTGTAAAGGGTTCCTCCGAAGGTCCATTGATACTAATAGGGCATTGATATTGTGTTACGTGGTTGGTAAATATTTAAAAAACATATTTGTCCATGATTCCCATTAGCTTGACTTTGATTCATCTGGTAGATAATCAGTAATTTTTTGAACCTTTGTTGATTGGTAATCTTCTACTTTGCTACTTGCATGCCCTCAATAGAATATAATGTCTATCAATTAGAATATCTCTTTAAAGGCGATTCCATGTGTATTCATTTTCTGACATAATCTGAGCCACACAAGTATAATAACAATTCATATCAATCTGTACAAAATAATCTTTCGATAGTTCGATATGGTCTGTACTTGGCTGTCGCTACTCGCTATACATCTTCTAGAACTGGGAATGCTGTTGACGATGTGGCCCTTTCATGCAGGCAATCATACTCCTGCCTTAAACGATAAAATCATCGACATGAAATCTGGAGGAAACTTTGGGTGCGACATCTCCTATTTGAACAATTACTCTGGTGTCGCGGAGAACTCAATGGAGAGATTTGCTTCGCTGATATCTTCCTTCGGATACAACTCATCCGGTCTTGCGCCAGCGATCTCCACGCCCCTCTGAAGGATTACAGAATACGTGCACGGTTAGGTAATACACATGTTGCCCAATTTTATCGTTGCGTCATTAGGGTTCTGAGGCTCTACTAACTAGAACATGGTGCTTGGTGTTTGTTGAAGGTCGG
>OX393554.1:78491187-78523687 GCA_947650365.1 Chamaelirium japonicum
TTGAGTGCTTTGCTGTGCTTGCTTTACTGTGCTACAATTAATATTTGAGATATGTATTGTTTTTAATAACAGTTTGTTAGTGTTAGTGATATTTGAAATATTGTAGCAGGCCGAAAAAATCAAAAACAATACATACCTCAGATTGCCATTGGACAATAACAGTTTTGGAAGCGAGTATCAGAATCTGTGGTATATATTGTTTGCTTTACTGTGCTGAAAAAATCAAAAACAATACATACCTCAGATTGCCATTGGACAATAACAGTTTTGGAAGCGAGTATCAGAATCTGTGGTATATATTGTTTGCTTTACTGTGCTTGCTTTACTCACAATGAATTGAGTGATTTTTTCTCACAATGAACTGAGTGCTTTGTTGTGCTTGCTTTTCTGTGCTACAATTAATATTTGAGATATGTATTGTTTTTAATAACAGTTTGTTAGTGTTAGTGATATTTGAAATATTGTAACAGGCCGAAAAAATCAAAAACAATACATACCTCAGATTGCCATTGGACAATAACAGTTTTGGAAGCGAGTATCAGAATCTATGGTATATATTGTTTCCGAATAACAGTACAAAAGACCCTCACTTCCAGAACTGTTATTTCTCAGATTGGGGTGTCTTTCCGATCATTTTAAGTGAGGGTCTGTGGTATGAATCTATGGGGTGTCTTTCAGAAACAATAACAGTGAGGGTGTCTTTCATTTACATCATTCAATTTGTGGTCTTTCAGATGATTTGGGGTCATTCTGAAAAATTCAGAAACAAAATCATATGAAAATCACTTAAAATCATCTGAAAGACCCTTTATCCCATCTGTTATTCTGAAAAACTCAGAAACAAAATCATATGAAAATCAGACCACAGACCCTCACTTAAAACAATACATATGAAAACCGACTAATATGACTAATATGAAAACCGACAAAATCATATGAAAACCGACTAATATGACTCTCTTAATATCAGACCACAGACCCTCACTTAAAACAATACATACTTCAGATTGGGGTGTCTTTCAGATGATTTTAAGTGAGGGTCTTTCAGATGATTTTAAGTGAGGAATTGTAAACTGTGGTATGTTGGTTTTGGGTCAATTCGGTTTATGTTGGTGCATCCAATCAAGAAATTAAATCTTATGTGGTTGTCCCGCTGAAAATGGATGTCGTGGACGAATATGGGCATCGCCGACGTATTTGCCCGTCTCCTACCGAATGTGCTTTGCCACCCTCAAACTATAGGACCTCCCAGATAATATTGTCACTGCTCTAAAACCCTAAACCCTAAACCCTAAACCTAAAACCTAAACCCTAAACCCTAAATCCAAAAACCTAAAATCGTAACCATAAAACCCTAAACCCTAACCCTAAAACTAATTTGGGGAATTTACGCCATTTCAAATGGCGTAAATTCCCTATATTAATTTACGCCATTTCAAATCTCTTCTCCTCCGATCCCTGCGATCCTCTGATCATAGAGGGTGGAGACTACTCCGATCCACTCCGCCGTCCACCGGGACTTCAAGGGCCACTCTCTCCTCCTCCGCACACATAGCACCGATGCCGCCAAGGGCATGGGCCGAGAGAGATTTAGAATTAGCATGCACCGTCTCACCGATGTTCTACTCTAAATCTGCATCAAGGGACACTCTCTCCTCCACACATAGCACCGAGAGCCCGTGCCGAGAGAGATTTAGAATCATCTTGCATCGTCTCGCCATTGTTCTACTCTAAATCTGCAACTTGATGTGTGTGGTTTTCTTTCTTTATTTTTTTTTCTATATTGACCATCTTGGTTTGTAGATTTACATTATCAGGTGTTCTTTCTTTAATTTTTTTTGTGATAATTCTTTGAATTCGACTTGCATGGCAGGTTGTGTAGATCTACATTATCAGTTTTTCTTTCTTTTAATTTTTTTTTTCCGATGATTCTTTTGACAGTTACATGTTTGAATTTTGATTAGTATCCTGTTGAATCTCTTTGTTTTAGTCATGATTTGTTGAAATTTGATGGGTTTTTGTTTTTGGGGTTTGAACAGTAAGATCATAGAATTGAATGCTATCGAGATGCAGAAGCTTGGATTCCTTTATCAGAATTTCAATCAGCAAGAACCAATGGCTAGCTTGGGCTATTACTCAGATGCTAGGGTTTCATTCCGCACATCGCTTTGTCCATATTCTCTTCTCTGTTAATTAAGTTTATGACTCAGATGCTAGAATTAGTTCTTTGAATTCGACTTGCATGGCAGGTTGTGTAGATCTACATTATCAGTTTTTCTTTCTTTTAATTTTTTTTTTTCCGATGATTCTTTTGACAGTTACATGTTTGAATTTTGATTAGTATCCTGTTGAATCTCTTTGTTTTAGTCATGATTTGTTGAAATTTGATGGGTTTTTGTTTTTGGGGTTTGAACAGTAAGATCATAGAATTGAATGCTATCGAGATGCAGAAGCTTGGATTCCTTTATCAGAATTTCAATCAGCAAGAACCAATGGCTAGCTTGGGCTATTACTCAGATGCTAGGGTTTCATTCCGCACATCGCTTTGTCCATATTCTCTTCTCTGTTAATTAAGTTTATGACTCTCACCTTGCGATCATCGGTTTCCAATTAAAAACATCAATGTTTTCTATTATGAGTTGCAGCTAAAGGCCTTGCATCATGAGTAGGGCTCGCAATTTCGGACCCGACACGAAGTTAGCAATTTGACCTGTAAATATGATCTCAAGGATATTGAGACTCACTTGATTAATAAATAACAAAATCGTCTGGGACAGAGAAAGAGAATGGTTCAACTTGCGAAGAGCTTGGCTCATCAACCTCGCTTGAAGGGCCATATGGCATCGTCTTGACTAAGCTAATATTATTTTCTATTATAAAAATCAGCAAGGCATGGGTATAAACATCATTCTTCTCCTCCAGACGGTAGGCCCCAGTCGGTGGGCCCGTTGCGAATCATAGCCGAATGCAGTAGTCTGTTGGAGTACGATTCACTTTCGGGTCGCCTATCATCATGCGAGCCCACCAACCAGTGCCGACCAACTGAAGAAGATCTGAACTCGGGAGTTTGAATCTTCTACGGTTCGCCAATTTTGAACCTATTATAGTTGTTTACCTCCGAAAATTTCATGATCGAATAATGACGATTATGATCTAAATACAAAATTGGTTATGAGATTTTTGTTTTATCTAATTGTTATATGCACTCTATTTTTTTTAATTCCTTAGGAGTGTGGTTGAAAATGCAAAGTGGGTCGGGCTTCATTTAGCCAACATGGATTGTAAACATCCCTTTTCTTATTGATTTTGCCAAAAAATCAGCAAATTTGTTGATCTTGCTTATTTTGTACAACCACTGGCCGTAGCGTAAAACGTCCTCCCTCCATCGAATGTAAGCCCTGTCAAAGATCCTGTTCCCACCTCTCTTTCTCTTGCTGAATTTTTTTCTTTTTGCTGATTTTGTTTTTGGAAGACAAGCAAAATCAGATTTTGTGGGATTGTAATTTGATTGTAAAAGGCTAAACAATACATAAAAGTTGATTTTTTTCTTTTGATTGTAATTTGATTGAAAAATCAGTTTTGTGGGATTGTAATATGATTCTAAAATCAGATTTTGTGGGATTGTAATTAATTTTTTTTCTTCTTTTGAGTGCTTTGTGCAATCAATCTTAGAATCTGATACTAGCACAATGAACCGAGTGCTTTGTGCAATCAATCTTTCAATGAACTGAGTGCTTTGTGCAATCAATCTTAGAATCAGATACTACCACAATGAACTGAATGCTGATACTACTGGCTGATCCTAGCACAATGAATCAGCTGATACTGAACGTTTATTTTTTTCAATCAAGCTGATACTACTACTTACTGAATGCTTATACTACTACTTACTGAATGCTGAATCTGAATTTATATATAGTTGATCCTCATCTTCTTCCCATTTTGACATTGAATTTATCGTGACAATTAATAGTTGATCCTCATCTTCGTCCCATTATGGTAGCTTTTTTGGCAACTGTTAGTTTCCAATCTTAGACCACATACCTCTTCTATTTTAAATATTCAATAATAATCTATGTAAAAAAAAATTATTTGGGGGGGGGGGGGGGGGGGTTTAAAGTCTAATTAATGAAAATATGGGGGGTAAAGGCTATTTCAAGGCAAAATTTGGGGGTCAAAGTCAAAATAACCTTTTTTTTATGGGTCGAAAAATTAGAAGAAGAATATCAAATTATTAACCGGTTGGGTGATGCCTTAATCGTATTATTAACCGGTTGGGTGATGCCTTAATCGTACCTCAAATGATCTCGAGGGGTTTTCAAAAAAAAAAAAAAACTTAATACGAGAGGGTGAGGGTAATGACAGTATTGTCATCTTTTTTTCCTTCTCTTTTTGAACAGAACAATCATCTTTTTTTTTGCTAATTTTCCGAGCAGCAATAGGTGAGATTCATATGTGCCTTTCCATTATGTTGGTAATCTGATGCCCAATCCAAACCTAACCTGAAATAGCCGCAATTTCTATGTTGGAACCTAAAAAAAAATACAATTTGTTTATTTCATCTTTTTTTGCTTGCTTGACGTCTATATCACAACCGTTTTTTTGACTCTGTAATATTATCTAATTAATTTTACTTAATTTCATCTCGCAGCTTGCACCTGTACCTGTACCTGCACCTGCACCTGTACCTGCACCTGCACTTGCACCTGTACCTGCACCTGCACTTGCACCCGCTGTGCCCGTGGCCGCTGTGGTCTCTGCATCACTACCCGTTGACGTCGCTTCTACGGTTAGTCATTTACTATGCACAAAGTAAATTATGCAGACAAAATCTATTTTTTATAGAAATTTGAATTTCTATTTTGTTAAATAGAATTTTGTCCACTATGCACGACGCATATTTCATAATATCTTTAGGAATTCTGATTAGGAGCACAAAACTCTATTTTGCAATTTGAAAATTTCTTAATTCTTAAAGATATTCTTAATTCCTAAAGAAGCATGCTAATTCGGAATTGAGAGCATGCTAATTTGAAGAAAGCATGCTAAGTAGGAAATTAAGAGCATGCTAATTTGAAGAAGCTAAAAAACTATTAACCTCCAAGTAGTGTATGTTGTTCTAAATCATTCCTTAAATTTTGAATTTTTAGCACATTACCCCCTATTGTCAACTACTTAATTATCTCAGATGGTAATTTTTATCCAATCAAAATTGAATTGAAAGGGCACAATGTAGTTTTTTACTATAAGGGGATTAATTGTTTTTGAGCTAAACTTCAAGTGGGCAAAGTGTATTTTACCCAAAAATATTTAAAGTATTGTTGCAATATAATTTTATATTCTATTTGTTGTAACTGATCATAATATTCCATTAAAGGATTGTTTATTTAGAGGTTTGTTGTTTTCCTTCCCAGTCATAATACCATATAATCATGCTTTAATCGTATCCCATGCAAAAAATATTTTATTGTTTGTGAAGCTCAAAAAATGTTTTCTCTCTAAAAAAAACATCCAAAAATGTTTTCTTTCAAACATTCAATAATAATCTATGCAAAAAAATATATTTTTTTAATAATAAAAAAAAGGTTCTTAAAGTTAGGGTTTTATTAATTGCTTATGGGACGGGGAATGCTGTTAAAAAAAATCAGAACTACGGGGAATATTTGGTTGTAACGATCGGTTCAAATTAGACTTTGGTTGGTTCGATGTCTTGACCTAAAGTATGAAAATCATAAAAAACTAGAGATACGATTCTGATTGGTCACCATCGCTCTTCTAACATCACCTCCATGGTTGGTCGGTATAAAATGATAACATATAAGAATCTCTTGAGGGATAATAATTTTGGTAATTTCAATAGAAAATGATGCATTTGAGTTGATAGAGTATATAAGAAAAGTTATACATTTTGATTTTTGGCACTCTCTCAATTGTTTTTAACTAATTTTTCATCGGAGTAGGAAAATGAGTACACACCTGATCGGTCCAGAACAATATCAGCCTGTCAGACCCCAATCAGGCGATCACCGCGTTTACAAATCAACATTGAAGAGAGTGTTGGTTTAACACCATCTTGCCGTTCATTAGCCCAACGTGCACGGAGAGAGAGAGAGAAAGAAGCGAAAGAAAAGGAAAAACAAACAAAAGAACCCCAATTATCACACTCAGAAAATCGAACTAATCTTTCTGTTCGATTCCTTGAAGCATAATTTTTGTCTGAGGCAGGCTCATCTTCAGTTCAAAAATACCGGTAAGATGCGAATGTTGTTTGAAATATTCGTCCTCTTGATATATTTTTTAACAAGTGCTCATTTTAGTAGGGAAATATGTTCAATCCCGAGCAGTTCTATTGTCACGGAATCGAGAAAACGAATCAGAAATGAATTCGGTCATGATAGTCCAATTAGGTGTTCACCTTACAGAGGCACCAATATCGAAGAAAGTTCTTGCCGGTCATTAGCGCAACGTGCACGTAGAGAGAGAGAAAAAGAAGTAAGAGAACGTGGACCTGCACCCGCTGTGCCCGTGGCCGCTGTGGTCTCTACAGCAGTACCCGTTGATTTCGCTTCTACGGTTAGTCATTTACTTTAAATATTTTTTTGCTTTAAAAATCAATAAAAAAGTATACTAGGTATGTTAAATTATAATCATGATATCATTTATCTTTGTTAGGTTGATTAAACAATTAACATTAAATTTTTTATCTATATATGCAAAATATAACTAAAATTGAATGCATATTGGAACCAAGTGCGATGCAAAGTAGCTAAAAAATACTTAACCCCCAAGTAGTGTATTTTGTTCCAAATTATTCCTTAAAAGTTGAGCCAAAATTAGCTTATGCAAAATGAGCCAAAATGAGCTTATTGCATTTGGCATATGCAATATGAAATGAAAGCCAAAATTAGCTTATGCAAAATGAGCCAAAATGAGCTTATTGCATTTGGCATATGCAATATGAAATGAAAGCCAAAATTAGCTTATACAAAATTAGCCAAAATTAGTTTATTGCATTTGGCTTATGCAATATGAAATGAAATCCAAAATGAGCTTATGCAATCCTGAAAGCCAAAATGAGCTTATGCAAAAAAAATTTCGCTTCTATGCAAAAAAAAATATTTTTTTATTAATAAAAAATTAGGTTCTTAAAGTTAATGCTTCGTCTCCAAAGAGGTTTTAAAAAAATCATGCTCAAAATTTATCTTAGTTAAGGCTTCGTCTCCATAGATTAGCCGGTATAAAATAATGACATATAAGAATATCAATGGTATAAAAATTTTGAGTATTTCAATAGGAAATGATGCATTTGAGTTGATAGAGCATATAATAAAAAGTTATACATTTTGATTTCTTGCACTCTCTCAATTGTTTTTAACTAATTATTCGTCGGAGTAGGAAAATGGGTTCACACCAGATCGATCCAGAACAATATCTGCCCGTCAGACCCCAATCAGGCGATCACCGCGCTTACAAATCAACATTGAAGAGAGTGTTGGTTTAACACCATCTTGCCATTCATTAGCACAACGTGCACGAAGAGAAAGAGAGAAAGAAGCGAAAGAAAAGGAAAAACAAACAAAAGAACCACAATTATCGCACTCTAAAAATCGAACTAATCTTTCTGTTCGATTCCTTGAAGCAGAGTTTTTGTCTGAGGTAGGCTCATCTTCAGTTCAAAAAAACCAGTAAGATGCGAACATTGTTTTAAATGTTCATCCTTTTGATATGTTTTTTAACATGTACTCATTTTAGTAGGGAAATATGTTTAATCCCGAGCAGTTCTGTTGTCACGGAATCTAGAAAACGATTCAGAAATGAATTCGGTCATGATAGTCCAATTAGGCGATCACCTTACAGAGGCACCAATGTCGAAGAAAGTTCTTGCCGATCATTAGCACAACGTGCACGTAGAGAGAGAGAAAAAGAAGTAAGAGAAGAACAACTACAGATGATACCATCTCGCCGTTCAATAGCACAATGTGTACGAAGAGAGAAAGAAAAAGAAGGAATTCAAATGCAGCAACAAATGATACCATCTCGACGTTCACAATCACAACGTGCACGAAGAGAGAGAGAAAAAGAAACATTATCATATACATGTGCAACAACCTCCCAAACTCGAACAAATCTTTCTGTTCGAAATCTTGAAACGGAATTACTGTCAGTGGCAGACACATCTTCATCGAGATTAAATAACCAGTAAGTTATTTACGTTATTTAAAATAAATTTTTTTTACAAATTTAACTTATATGAAAACTGTTTTATGTTATTTGCAGCGAGTCTCCAATTCCAGTGACTGCTGAGCATAGTAACGTGGAAAGTGATATGCAAACTACCACATCTACTTTTATTTCTGCTCAGTTTAATGAAGAAACTGTTTACGTTGAAGATGAATTGGAAATTCCAAATTTAAGGCTACAAAGAGATCCTGCACCTAACGTTCAAGAGGGTCGTCATTTTCTCGGCAGGATGGACATAGAATGTCCTTATTGTTCAGCTTTACACTGGATTGATGAAAGATTAACTAGATCGTCATTGACGAATCCTCTATTCGGTACATACTGCCATGAAGGAAAAATTCGTCTACCTTTACTTTCAAGGCCTCCACCGCAGCTTGAAACATTGTATGAAGGTGATGATGATCTCTCAATATCATTTCGACGTTATATTCGAGAATACAATGCAACGAATGCTTTCACAAGTCTCGGTGTCCAGATTGATTCAAGGATAATTTCGGGAAGGGGTCCTAGATCATTCACGATCTATGGAGAGCTTCGACATCGAACGGGAGCCCTGTTGCCAGAACCCGGTCAGGAGGCATCGTACTCCCAGCTGTATATCTATGATCCTAATACGGCGTTGGATATTCGAAATCGTAGGAACCCTCACCTTAGACGTGATGTCTTGAGAATCATTCAAGATAATCTTCTGCGCTATAATCCCTTCACGGACAAATTTCGTCAAGCATATGATATCTTAAATCGTCTAGAGAATGATGGTCAAACTTTACCTGCATACCTCCACTATAGTTCATCAACCGATGGGCAGCGTTACAACTTGCCGACTTCAGATGAGATAGCAATCATATTGCCAGGAGACGGAACCGAGATCACATCAATGCGGGATATTGTTATTTATTTACGAGGAAGAAATGAGCTAATGCGAATTAGTGAATGTCACCCAGCTTACTTGCCTCTACATTATGTGCTATTGTTCCCTTATGGTGATCTTGGATGGGAACCCGAACTAAAACAGTGGGATGTTATTCGTGGGATACCGTCAAATGAAAGATTGACTCAACTCCAATATTATTGTTATCGTTTGTTTGAACGGCGTACCGAATACTCAACCATTTTAAGAGCATGTAAATTATTCCAAGAGTTTATTGTAGATGCTTGGGCTGCTACGGAGCAAAATCGAATGACATGGTATAAGCTTAACCAGTCAAAACTTCGCGCTGAACTTTTCCAAGGTCTAACTGATGTTGCTGCAGAAGGTCTCCACCCCGATCAAGTTGGTCAACGAATAATCCTACCGTCGACACACATCGGAAGCCCACGTTATATGTTTGAGATATTTCAAGATTCAATGGCCATCACACGCTATAATCACCATCCTGATATTTTCCTTACTATGACTGCCAATCCGAACTGGCCCGAAATTACATTTGCCTTGCTGCATCATGAAAAGGCAATTAATCGTCCTGATTTAATTGCCCGTGTATTCGAGTTAAAGAGAAAAGCTCTGATGAAGGAGATACAGGAAGGTATAGTTTTCGGTAAAAAAGTTGCGCATGTTTACACAATAGAATTTCAGAAAAGGGGGCTTCCACATATGCATGCACTAATATTTCTTCAAGGTCCAGAAAAAATCCGAACATGTGCTCAAGTAGACAAAGTAGTGTGCACAGAATTTCCGAATCCTGAAGATGATCCAACTTTATTTGAAACTATCAAAAAGTGCATGATACATGGACCGTGTGGTTCTCGGAATCCAAATGCGTCCTGTATGGTTAATGGATATTGCACTAAAAGATATCCACGAACTTTCTCGGAAGAAACAACAATGGATCAGGATGGGTATCCCGTCTACCGTCGCCGTAATAATGGGAGTTTTTCAAACTCAAACGGTTACGAAATTGACAACAGGGATGTGGTACCATATAACCCATACCTATCTAGAATGTTTGACTGTCATATTAATGTAGAGGTATGTGCAGGGCTTAGATGTGTTAAATACATCCACAAGTACATCTACAAAGGTCATGACCGTACTACAATGGTGCTAGGAGGAGTCAATGAGATTCAACAATATCTCGATGCGAGATATATTGGACCATCGGAAGCTGCCTGGCGATTATTTGGCCATTCTTTACATAAAGAAGTTCCAAAAGTTGAACGACTAGCAGTACATCTGCCTGGAATGCATCGTGTCATCTATGACCCTTCTGAATCGATAGATTCGATTGTTTCTAGAGCTCAATCCCAACACTCAACTCTGACTGCTTTTTTTGAATGTTGTGCATCAAATGAATCTGCTCGCGCATTCAGCTATCAAGAATTTCCTCAATATTTCGTATGGAATAAAAGACATAAGATTTGGACACCAAGAAAAAGGGGATATGCAATTGGAAGGATGTACTTTGTGAGCCCTAGCTCAGGTGAGAGATTTTATTTGCGTTTGCTTTTATCTATTGTTAAAGGCCCACAGTCTTTCGAATATCTACGCACAGTAAACAATGTCCTGCATAGTACTTTTAAAGCTGCATGTGTTACGAGAGGTCTTCTAGAAGATGATGAAGAATGGATTCAGTGCCTTGAAGAGGCTTCAATTATGAATACTGGGTATCAATTAAGGAGACTCTTTGCTGTTATACTCTCTCAGTGCTCTCCTGTAGAACCACATGTTCTTTGGAATAAATTTTCAGTACATATCTGTGATGATCTTGCTCATAAAATACGTCAAAAATTTATGATGGAAAATCCAAGTGAAAGTCAGGTTGAAGATTATGGTCTCTATCTTCTTGATCGACTACTTCAAGAGTCTGGCAAAAGTTTAACTGACTTCCCGTCAATGCCACAACCAACTGGAAACTGGAGCACAATAGTTGGTAATAAGCTATTATTCGATCATTATCAATTACAAAACGACGCACAACAGATTGATTCACAAGTAAATGTTGATCGACTAAATGTCTCGCAGCGTTCTGCTTTCAATCTTATCTTTTCATCGGTTTTGGAAAAAAAAGGTACTACTTTCTTCTTAAGTGGAGGGGCGGGAACCGGAAAGACCTTTTTATACAATACAGTAGCAACGAAATGTCGAAGCCTCGGCCATGTTGTTATTATAGTTGCGTCGTCTGGTATCGCGTCGTTATTACTGATTGGAGGACGAACTGCACATTCAACTTTTTGTATACCACTTGATGTTTTGGATAATTCATTCTGTGGATTTAGCAAACAGTCATTACAGTCAGAGCTTTTGAGAGAAACAAAATTAATAATGTGGGATGAGGTTCCTATGCAACATAGGTATTGCGTCGAAGCAGTCGATCGTACATTACAGGATATATGTGACAATACCAGACCATTTGGAGGTATCACAACTGTTCTAGGTGGAGATTTTCGACAAATATTGCCAGTTATACCGAAAGGTGTACGCGAGGAAATTGTTGCTGCAACATTGAGACGATCTTCACTCTGGAAGCATGTACATGTCTTAACTTTGAACTCCAATATGCGTCTGGATGAAGGGAATCCAAGTAATGTTGCTTTCGCATCATTTCTGCAACAAGTAAGATTACTTCATTTAATAATGATTTACCGTTTTTATAAAGTTAAAATATTTATGAAATAAATGATTGATATTATCTTTTATTACTCTAGATCGGAACAAATCCAGAAGAAATATTACAAATTCCATCAGAAATGCACAAGTCTCGAACCCTCTCTGAGTTGCTAACTAGGGTTTACCCGCAGTTGCATGCGTTGGGTACGGTTACCCCCAAGTTATTTAACAGAACGAATAATTTTGTCCGCACGAAATGACGATGTCAACGCAATTAATAATGCTGCGTTAGATCAGTTTCCAGCGGAGCCTATAACTTATTTTGCTGCAGACAAGATATCAGAAGATGAAAATGATCAAACGATTACAAATCGATATCCCAATGAATTTTTAAATTCATTGAATCCATCAGGGTTACCGCCGTTCAAATTAGAACTCAAAGTTGGATGTCCAATAATTTTACTACGGAATATTGCACCGAAGGACGGTCTCTGTAACGGCATGCGACTAATGGTTGTAAGATGCGCATCACGTATAATTAAAGCTCAAATTCTATCAGGAGATAAATCTGGGAGTTTGGTCTTCATTCCAAGAATATCCTTAACTCCGTCATTGACTGAATTGCCAATACACATGACTAGACGTCAGTTCCCAGTACGGTTAGCATATGCGATGACAATCAACAAATCTCAAGGACAATCAGTAAAAATTGTTGGTGTTGATCTGCGTACACCTGTGTTTAGTCATGGACAACTATATGTGGCCCTTTCAAGGTGTACAAATTTTGATCGTATAAGTATACTACTTCCCGATGATAGCCCCAGTTCTACAACGAATATTGTTTATCCTGAGGTCCTCTTATAGTTATAAGATATCCAAGTAAGTATCTTGCACCACCGTCAAATATATTATTTACTCTAAAATGTTTAAACAAAAATACTATGCTCAGTTGATCTATTGATTATAACATTTGAAATTAATTAATACTTCTCTATCGTTGGATCACAGAGTCATGTGTGCAACGAGACCTATATAACCTGTGTGGTATGCGCGACCGATCAGTTACTTTCGTAAGCACTCTGACTATAATTTATTATTTATTATTTTTTTGTTAAATCTTTAAATAATAACACCTGAATATTTTTTATTTTTAAATAGCTTCTGTACCAAGGATGTGGATGTACTACACTACACACGGATGTGGATGTGCGACGAGTGTATTACTGCAGCACTGGAGTGATTTGTAGTTTCAAAATATCTATAGATAAAAATGTATTGGAAAGATTGGAAAAAATCAGAATGGTTTTTATTATCTAGCATATGTTGTACTGTATTGTAGTGATTAAACATCGTGATAATATTGGAGTGCGATTATTATGTTATAGTATATTAAAATTTACATCTTTATTGTTCTTTCTCATACACAGCCGCGTATGGGCAGACTGAGTGTGGTGGGCACCAGCGGTGACGTAGCTTGGCGGCTCAGGTTAAGCACCCATAATATGAATCTCTTAATTAGAAGAGCATGGATTGAGATGGAATTGAATCATATGTGTTTTCGAAAGAAAATTTTAAAATTGCATTTATAATTTTACAAATGCATAGATTTGATGATATTGATCATACATTTCAGAAAGAGAGGTTCATAGTGTCTTAGAGCGTCATATTGAAGAGCAAAACATGGTACGAGATGCGGCAGTCTGGAGAGAGCGCCAGACTGTTCAACGTTATCGGTTATGGTTACAGATGAGGCAGCGACGACAGGAGGAGTGGCGACGGCGGCAGGAGGAGTGGCGACGACGCCAGGAGGAGTGGCGCCGGCGACAGGAGGAGTGGCGACGACGACAGGAGGAGTGGCAACGACGATAGGAGGAGTGGCACCGGCGACAGGAGGAGTGGCGACGCCGACAGGAGTGGCGGCGATGACAGGCTGCAGGTGTTGAGGCTGCAGAGAGCACGTCTGAGACGATGAGAGTCTAATTTTAGTATGCATCCATGATATTGTAGTTTTTGCCAGAGATTTCTTTTATATTTAAAGTCAGCTCTATTTGTGTAAGCAACTCTTGCTTTAGATGTCAAGCACTTCTCCAAATGTCAACACTGAGTCTACCTCTGCTATTTTCACACCTGAGGTTTCATGACTATTATCTCCTTCAAGATCAGGTGAAAACATAAAATCTGAATTGCGTATAATATCTGAAGTGTGTGTGTGTGTGTGTAAAGATGTGTTGAAAACATGTGCCAAAAGACCTAAGAGAGACATACTTCTAAAGTTACTTCTTGAAAATCTGAATTTGCGTATAATTTTTGAAGTCAAGTGGTCCTTCTTGAAAATCTGCTTGCTTTTATCCTTGCAGGTCTTCTGCTTTATAGGAAACAGTACATGAGACTGAAGAGAATGAATTAGATTTCAAGGCAGGTTGAACTGTTAATGACCTGTGCCAACAGCTCTCGATTATTGACACCCACTGCGGATCCAGGTCACCCGGGAGTTCCAGCCTCTGATTCATAAATCCTACAGCTCCAATGACCTTAAGGAAATAAAACCATGTCAAAAGTTGCTTAAACAAAAAATTTACAACTCTGAAAGGACATGATATTTCTACTGATCTGATGTAAGTGTGCTACATACTGAGAAAAACGTTAACTCACCCCCCGACGTTTGACAAATCTGTTTACTTTTAAGTAGAACGTGAACAAATTTTTTCTGTATATTTGTTTAGAGCTCTATTCAAATATATATATATATATATATATATATATATATATATATATATATATATATATATATATATATATATATATATATATATATATATATATATATATATATATATATATATATATATATTTTCAAATAAGCTGTTATACATCTGTTCATGAGAAGTGGAATAAGGTGAGAGAGAGAGAGAGAGAGAGAGGTATGCAATCAGATTTAGAGATACAATCAATTATGTTTTAGAGAGTGATGAGTGCAATCAAATTTTAAATAAGTGCAATCACGTTCTATAGAGATACAAGTGATTTTTGAGATATAGAAGTGCAATAAAGTTTTATAGAGAGAGGGAAGTGCAATCAGGTTTACGAAGAGAAGTGCAATCGGGTTTTAGAGAGAGAGAGGAAGAGCAATCAGGTTTATGAGAGAAATAAGTGCAATCCGGTTTTTGAGATAGAAGTGCAATCCGGTTTACGAGAGAGCAGTGCAATCCGGTTTTAGAGTGAGGTGCAATCAGATTGTAATCAGTCAATTTGGCTAACAAGGACAAACTGGTTCTTAAGACATTTTACCAATGTTTCAGCAAGTAGCCTCAACCCCCCCCCCCCCCCCCCCCCCCCAACCCCCCACCCTGGTGTTAATTCTTGATTTTTCTCCGTTATATTGCTGGTTCCCTGATAATTTCTGCTGTGATTAATTATTCCCTACTGCAGTATGCAATATAAATTCATATTTAATTGCAGTGTTTGAAAAGTAGTCCCATGCTCATATATATCTATTGTTTGTGAGTTTTGCTCAATCAAGAGCCATTAGTAACTCGCTCTTTTTTTGCTCAATAGAATAATGGCATAATGTGTTCTTTTATATTTTTTTATAAGAAAACATTCAAAATTAATGGCATAATGTTGTTGATCCAATCCTTTCCTATAATCACGAGAGAGTTATGCATGTAGAAATTCCTGTAGGTCCTTAAACTCTATGCCTTTCCTATAATCATGGGTCTGGTTTTGAAGGATGATCCAACAAAGCTTAAAGAATTTTATGATACATTATCAATCTAACATCGCCTTTCATATAATCAATGCTTTTCTTAGTTGAATTTTTTTTTTCTGTGTCATCCCTTGCCTTTTGTACTTCACTGTAAATAAAATTCATCAAAATATTAGCGTAAGTGGCAGAGAAAGGTGGTGTTCTATTTACACATGTTTTTGGTTGGTAAATGCATATGAGGTGCTGCTCCCTATCAGTCTTTCTTCTCTTATTTTTCCAGCAACGTTACCAATTCTCCAACTTAACTACTGGTGCTTTCCATATAACATAGGAGTATCTACTTTCCACATATCTCTGTATATTTGTTATAGAAACAGTTTATGGTGGTTTCCTTCTGATTTCCAACTATGAGAGAAATATCTGTGTTGTTCTTACTAATGTTTCTTTGTTTGTTTTGGTTTCAAATTTAGGTTTGATTTATTATAAATATATAACTGTAGATTTAAGCACTAGCAGGATACTGGAAATCAAATTTATCTCATCTGGGAACTCGATCAGAGGACAATCCAGGTATTTTCTTCTTGCTCTTCGTGTTTAATTTTTAAATCACCTGATTCTTCAATATTTTATATATAGTGTTCTTGCTTTTTGATACTGAAAGTCTTAACAACATTGCCGTCAATATTTTCTTATGCATCACACCATCATCACAGTTCCACCATCCCAACCTCTTAACCTATACTCCGAGAGCAGCCTCACTTGCAAGTTTGAGCGGCAATTGCAAGGTACTCTCTCTCTCTCTCTCTTTCTCGAGGGTTTTTTTTTCCTGATCTGCCATTAAATCTTTATTGCTCTTTTTATGATCTGCCATGTACCGTACTCTCTTTCTCGAGGTTTTTAAATTTGTAATCTACCTTTTTTTTATCTGCCATGCACCTTAGTTTTTGTTTTGTGATCTCTATTTTTTAAAACTGATTTGCCCCCTCTCTTTCTCAGGATATTTATGTCATATGATTAAAGGATAATCTCTTCAACTTGGATGGATTCCTTCTAATGCCATAGTTTGCTGATGAGGTCAAGTATGTATAAAGGTATAACTGGGTATCAAATTGTGTATAACTGCTGCATAAAGTATGTATAAGGTCAAGTATATATAAAGGTATAATTGCTACATCATCATCATATCATCAGCCAAGTCTTATCTCTTATGAATGCATTAGGGCGGAGTTAAAGTCTATTTGTTGACATGCAGGTGCCATCTAATTGTGTTGTTGAGAGACGAAAAGAAAAACCAACTCTTATGATGAATGCATTTGAACTTATTTCAATATTTCAGTGTCTCAATCTTAACCTCCTGTTTGAGAAACAAATGGTAACTCTACTTGGATCATCCTTTCAAAAAAAAAAACTTTGCTTAGATCACAACCCTTTGCTTCTTTGGGTCATTTAATTCTTGGTAAATTTTTTTTGGGTGATCAAACATACGATGTTCGGTTTCAGATTTTTTTTTTCTTTCGGTGATCAAATATATGAATGGTTCATTTTTTTTATAAGTGAGGAGGTGGCTTGGTGAATGAGTGTTGATCTTTTCTTTCCTTGAGCAGTTTGTAATTGTGACTTGATCTGTTGATCCCTCAGCTTTTATTGTTGGACGCCTTTGAAGAATCATTGAAGAATATGTTAAAGGGCAGCCTAAAGCCACGTCGGACATGTGTAGCACTTGCAATGGCTGAGATGAAGGTCTTGAAGAAGAACGTGATTCCACATCACGACTAAGAAATTGGTGTGCTGGAAAACAGTAAAAATAAAGATGCTTCATGTTTGCAATATTGTGCATGAGATTTTTTTGTTAAAGAGAGAAAATTCTGATTGACATGCATTGTATATAGCTGCAATCAAATGATAATTACATATCAGTGTAGTGCAATGGCTATTGTGGAGAAAAAGCAAATTGCATTATAGTATTAAGTAATTTATTAGTAGGTGTTGAATTGTATCTCTAGACATTCTTTCTTTTGAAAAAAGTTATAGAATTTCAATCCTTTAATTTTATTTCAAAAAGGTTGTTTATATGCCACAAATTTTTATTCAAAACACAGACGATGAGGTGGGTAGTAAAGTCAACAACTTGCTTACCACCCAAACGTGGTGTGCCAAGTCATCCATTTGATGGGCACAACATGGGAGGCGGCTTTTTCTATTTTTTTTTATGTTGAATAAATATTGACCTTGGGCACAACATGGTGATTACTGTTACCATCCTTAAAATATTGACCCCTCCCTTAAAAATTTTTCATACCCCCAAAATCTTTTGCCACCACCAAAATATTGCCGCCACCCTCTAAAAATTATCACCGCCCTCGAAATATTTTCGTTGTCCTCGAAATCTTTTCCGTGACCTTGGGCACGGGGTTTTTACTAGTCTATATAATAAGGGACGACGGTTGTGGGGGGACAAATGAACTGAGACAAAGGAGCGGCTCAGATTTATCTAGAGGAGGGGGATAAATCACAGTCGTCCATTTTCTTGCCCCAACCAACGAATCCCACTCAGCCTAATAAATATCCCTCTTAAATCACTCTGACCCATCCCGAGTCTTTCCAAGCCCGTCTGATCCAAATCCCATCCGATCTGACCCATCAGATTTTTAAGTCCCTCCCGAGCCATCAGTGATCGCAGCCAAGCCCCCGCCTCCTTTGAATCACAGTCATCCGTTTCACCCGAGCTCTCGGTACTCCGCGAGCCCCCTTGGTACCCGTCGAGCCAGGCGACTTCGCCGCCCTCGATCTCCTAACCCATTCTGCTCCATCCCCCCTCTCGATTCCCCCTCTCAGCCCCTTTTCTCTCATCTCCTCTGCTCTCTCTCTCTCTCTCTCATCTCCTCTGCTCTCATCTCATCTCCTATCTCCTCACAGCCCCACGAGAAGCAACGGCGTGGAGGAGGAGCCAGATCAAGCACACATCCGACCCCTCCCCTTCCTCTCCGGCCTCTCCGTCAGCCGCGAGCCCCCCTCGGTACCCGGCGAGCCAGGCGCCTTCACCGCCCTTGATCTCCTAACCCATTCAGCTCCATCCCCCCTCTTGATCCCCCCTCTTAGCCCCTTTTCTCTCATCTCCTCTGCTCTCTCTTTCTCTCATCTCCTCTGCTCTCATCTCATCTCCTCTCAGCCCCACGAGGAGCAACGACGCGGAGGAGGAGCCGGATCAAGCACACATCCGACCCCTCCCCTTCCTCTCCGGTCTCTCCGGTCTCTCCGTCAGGTGGTCACCCGCACAGAGGAGAATTTTTTTGTTTTGTTTCAGGTTTTTTTAGGAAGTTTTTTTTTTTTCAGATTGAGAGCTTCGCCGAGCCAGATCTCTCACTCTTTAACAGATTTCTTTCCCCCCTCTTGATCCCCCCTCTTGATCCCCCCTCTCAGCCCCTTTTCTCTCATCTCCTTTGCTCTCTCTCTCTCTCTCTCTCTCTCTCTCATCTCCTCTGATCTCTTTCTTTGTCTTGATCGTGGCAGCCATGTTGGGATCTTGACACCGAGGAGCGCGGAGGAGGAGCCGGATCAAGGCACATATCCGACCCCTCCCCTTCCTCTCCGGCCTCTCCGTCAGGTGGTGACCCGCGCAGAGGAGGAATTTTTTGTTTTGTTTTGGGTTTTTTTATGAAGTTTTTTTTTCCCGATTGAGAGCTTCGCCGAGCCAGATCTCTCACTCTTTAACAGATTTCTTTCTCTTAATATTTTTTTTCTTCAGGTTTTGTTGGAATGGATCAAATCGCATCTGGATCCTGATTAAATCAGAGCTGAAGGAAGGTGTTAGATCTCTCTCTCTAATATTTTTTCTTTTGAATGTGTTAGATCTCTCTCTCTAATATTTTTTCTTTTGAGTTAGATCAGGATTTTTTTTTGCTCAAATGACTCAGATCTATTAAGCTTCTAATTGAGTGCTTCCCCAAGTCAGGTCAGATCTCTCTCTCTCTCTCTCTCACACATTCTGGTTTTTTTATGAAGTTTTTTTTTCCCGATTGAGAGCTTCGCCGAGCCAGATCTCTCACACAGGTAAAATTCAACTTCAGCCTTTAGGGTATTAATTACTTCTTTGTATTTTTCCTGAGCCTCTTTTTTTTTTTTCCAAGACTTTCCTTTCAATCGATTTTTATTTAGTCCGGAGATAGAGAGCTATAGTTCCTTTCGGCGAAGCTCATGCAAAGAAACAAGGTGAAGGTAACAGTCCATGTCATGTTTGTTCAAAGACAATCTACTTCGAATCTAATGCGGATCTGTAATCCTTAAATCACGTTTTCTCCTCTTTTGTTGGGTTTTATTTGTTCGAGTGTGCTTGATTTCTACAAGGAAACCTCTTTCTTTAGATAATAGCATGATACTATGTTTTGATTTTGATGATGATATTTGATGCTCATGTTTAGGGTGGCAATATGAGGTGAGATTCCTTTACATTCCATCGCCGAAGAGGGGCCTCTGTCCCTTGAGTTGCATTATTTTTATAGCATTATAGTACAATGTTTTTACATTCAGTTTTTTGCACAGTTTTTTGCATTCAGTTTAGAATTCAGTTTTTTTGCATTAAAGTGATCGTACATTTAGAATGCATTCAGTTTTTTACCTGGCTTTTTGCACTCTCTTAATAATTAAAAACCAAATTCTAAATGCATTTAGTTTTTTCATCCCTAAATTCTAAATGCATTCAATTTTATATGAATCAGAATAGAATAAGAGAGCAGAATTCTGTATTAGACTATCACTTTAATCCAAGGCAAACTTTTTCTCAAATATGGATTGAATGATTTTTTTCTTATTATGGATTGAAGGATTTTTTTTCTTTGGAGATGACAATCTTCTTTATTTATATTTTTTTCTTTGCATTGAAGAATATAAGAAGTACATTAAGAAGTATAATAAAGAATATAAGTACATTAACAATTGCTAGATAGAACTAAATAAAAACGGTTTAAGTACATTAACAATTGCTAGATAGAATGTGTTTATCGATAATCCACATGCAAGAATGTTTAATGAGCATTTTTTTTATTTTCCTTGCTTTCTCTCTTTGTGTGTGTGTATAGGTGTTCTTTTTATCGTTCTCTGCACCGACTACTTCTCGCTTAATAGGGGGTTAAGTGTTTTTGAGCCAATCTTCACGGGGTCAATCCAGTGGGGATTTTTTTGAGCCAATCAATTTTCCTGCCTGTACAACCAGTGGGACTTTCTTTTTTTTAAGCGGGCTATCTGCCTGTACAATAGGTGGTGTAGTTTATTTATTTATTTTTAAAATAAACTACCCACATAGTTTATAAACTACAGGTTATTAAGTGTTTTTGAGACAATCTTCAGGGGGGCAAATTATAATTTACCCTTTTAAAAAATTGGCCCGCTTGCTGTACAAGGGGGTAAAGGGTAAATTATACTTTGCCCCCTTGATTCATGAATAATTTCAAGGCCATATATGTTCTTAGAGTTTTTGAACTCTATTTATTTGCCTCACCTATCATAATGGGTCTCAACATACATTGTTTTTCCTATTCATTTTGAGATTAGGAATCCGATCATGATCCGAATCCGATCCGATTATTCGAATCCGATCCGATTATCCCGGGTTAGGTACAAGTTTTTCGGTCCGAGATTCAATTAAACAAGATCCGACCCAATGATAATATTAATAAACGGATCGAATTCGGATCTACCCTGATTTTGTTGATTTTTTTTCCATATTTAGAGCACTTCAATAGGCTTCACTTAATGGATTCTGATCCATATGCATTGGCCTTATTTAGGTTGCAATCCTTTTTTTTTTGTCTCTTTCGCTTCCCTGATCGGAGGGTTCCCTCCCCTTTTTTCCTTTATCTATTTTAGGAGAATTAAGCGATGGAGGTCCCATCTGTGAGAGAGAGAAAGAGAGAGAGAAAGTAAAATTTTGAATTGAAAACGCAATATGATTTTCGAATTCGAATCTACCCTGATTTTACTGATTTTTTTTTCATATTTAGAGCACTTCAATAGGATTCACTTAATGGATTCCGATCCATATGCATTGGCCTTATGGAGATGGGTCTCTCAGTGCAAAGTGCTGATATGGATAGTTTTTTTTTAAAATGTGGGAGCACTCATAAAAGAGATGGGTCTCTCAGTGCAAAGTACTGATTAGAATAGTTTTTTTTTGCTCAGAATTAGAAAAGTTGAGTTAGGTCTAATGTAGTGCAAAGTGCTGATATGGATAGGGCAATTTATGTAAGTATGAAGAAGAGACATGGCACATATGAATGGCGACATGATCCATAAATTTAATTCTGAAATTTTTAAAATATGGGAGCACTTAAGAAATATCTGTAAATATTTTTTATCACAAAAAGCTTGGCTAACCAACTTGGTAAGTGTACAGACACAAGGGAAAGAAGGTAAGTTTTGAATCTTATGCAGTAAGAATCACATCCATATGGAGGGCCAATTGCACTCATCCCTAAAAAATAATAAGACAAACATGCAGATTGAGAGAGTGCTAGAGTGTTACACAGCTTTTGCATTTACACAGCTGAAGCCAACATGAAAGCTTTATTTTTACTGATTTTTTGTAAGTTTTGCTCAATCAAGAGCCATTAGTGACTCGCTCTTTTTTTGCTCAATAGAATAATGGCATAATGTGTTCTTTTATATTTTTTTATAAGAAAACATTCAAAATTAATGGCATAATGTTGTTGATCCAATCCTTTCCGTTGAGTGCTTACATCTTATCTGTTTCTTAGAGAAAAATTGTTCATATTTTCAATCGTGCAGAAGGACCGATATAGAACCACCCGATCGCACTGCATCAACCCTTCGCCACACTTAACCTCTCCGTCACCAGGTTTGGAAATAATCTATGTTTTTTTTTCACCTACATTGTACTTCTTGGGCAAAAACGGATTTGAACCTAAATATGCAGTGCACCGAAATACAATTCGATGTGCTGATGTGTTTGTGTGAGAGGGGGGGGAATGTTTTTTTTTTCTTGCTGATTTTGCAAAATTTTGCAAGATAGTATTCAAAGCTCTATTTTGCACAACCTGATTTTTTTCAACCTGAATTTTTTGAGTGCACAGTCTAGAAGAGTATAAGGATATTTTAAATAGCCGCATCAACTCTTGCTACGTGACCCACTGTGTGACCTGTCTCATCATTTTGCTTTCATTTACATCAAATTGATTTTTGCACATTCATCCAATCTGATTCACCATATGTCTGGTAAATGGAAATTAAAAGACTTTCCTGATTGTGATTTTTTTTACTGATTTTCTTGCTGCTTTTTTCTGATTGATTTTTGCCTTCAACCTACATTTAGCTTTCATCCCCTTAAAAACATTCAAAAGCTGATTTTAATTGATTAGTTAGAATTAATTTTTGCACAGCTTTTGGATATCTTTTTGTGCTAAATGCTGTCCAAAAAGATTGATTTTTTACACAGCTTATTGCATTTACACAGCTGAAGGCAATATGAAAGCTTTTGGATTTTTTACACCAAAAGATTGCATTTAGATTGCAATATGAAAGCATAAAGATTGCATTTTTACACTAAAAGAAGGCAATATGTAAAAAATCCACTAAAAGATTTTAATGCAATCTTTTAATGCAATCCACTAAAAGAGATTGATATGTAATCTTTTAGTGGATTGCAATCACAATTGATTGCATTTTTAGTGGTCGTGTAATGCAATCTTTTAAGAGATTGATATGTAAATGCAATCCACTAAAAGATTGCATTCAGCTGTGTAAATGCATTTTTTACACTAAAAGATTGCATTTTTACACTAAAAGAAGGCAATATGTAAAAAATCCACTAAAAGATTGCATTTTTACATGGTTTTTTCAAAAAGATTGATTTTTTACATAGTTGAAGGTAACAGGAGGAGTGGCGACGCCGACAGGAGGAGTGGCGACACCGACAGGAGTGGCGGCGATGACAGGCTGCAGGTGTTGAGGCTGCAGAGAGCACGTCTTCGACGATGAGAGTCTAATTTTAGTATGCATCCATGATATTGTAGTTTTTGCTAGAGATTTCTTTTATATTTAAGGTCAGCTCTATTTGTCAAGCTTATTATGCTCCTCATTTAGCTAGAGATTTCTTTTATATTTAAGGTCAGCTCTATTTTGTTAATGGTACACTTGAATCGAGGAATGAGTATTAAGATATTATGTTAATAAAGAAATAAAAAAGACTTATATCAGCTTCATCTTTTTTGTGGATTGAATGATTTTTTTCTTATTATGGATTGAAGGATTTTTTTCTTACTTCTCTATCGTTGGATCACAGATCATGTTCCTTATTCGTTGAGCTTCTCCGAACAAATAGGTGGTGAGGGGAGTTAGTTCTGTTAGTGGTGGCTTGACTAGAAAAGAGAAGAGAAGATAACATCAGTAGCCCTGTAACTATTTTTTTCCACTGTTGTTCCGTTATAAACCTCGAACATTCTTTTAATTCATTTCCAACTGTTAACCCCTCGAGCTCGATTGGCATGGTCTGAGATGTTAGTCTTTTACTGTTGGAGAGATGTTATTTGGACTTTTTTGCGAAATCAAAATTTGTTTTGGAAATGTATTGAAATATATTAGCCTTGAATTTATAATGATGTTATTTGGGATCATTTTATTCAAGGACTAGATATTAACCCGTGCGCTGCATGGGGTTGTAAAAAAAAAATTTATTATCAAATCATACCCTTAAACCTCTTATAATTGTCTGAACCACGGGCTCTTGGCTTGGTGGTATTTCCTCTTCCCATGTTGGAGAGGTTCCATGTTCGACTCCCGGTGTGGACACTTAGCATTCTTTTCCCAAGGCTATTATGCTTGGTTTTACCCCAAGAGGCTCTCCACCATCAAGGAACTCCTTTGCAACCTTTTGAATGCAAAAAATCATACATATTTTGTTGCCACTTTTGAAATATTTTGTTGCCATTTCTGAAATAATATCTCCTTTCTCGAAATATTTTGTTGTCATTGAAGCTTTCTATGCTTATGAGAAGTTCCGGTTTACTACTCAATGTTTTCACTTTTGATTAATATTCTGGAGTTAACATGTAATACTCCATTGAACCTCTGTATCATATCTTTGTTTTAAGAATTTCATTCTGATTACATGATTCATTGTTTCACATTGAAGATCATGTCCATTTTTTGTTTCCATACAGTCTCAGGCTGGTTTTTTTTTGAACTTTTTGTAATCTATAACTGTTCATTTCAGGGTTCACGATTTCATCGTGTTATTAAAAGTTTTATGGTACAAGGTGGAGATATATCCGCAGGTGATGGAACTGGTGGAGAATCCATATATGGAGTAAAATTTGAAGATGAGAACTTCGAATTGAAACATGAAAAGAAAGGGATGCTATCAATGGCTAACTCTGGCCCCAATTCCAATGGGTCCCAATTCTTTATCACTACTGCTTGAACATCTCATTTAGATGCAAAACATGTTGTATTCGGGAAAGTGCTAAAAGGTATGGGGGTAGTTCGATCGATTGAGCATGCTCCTATTGGAGAAGGTGATCTTCCCACCATAGATATTATAATTGCGGAATGTGGAGAAATTCCTGAAGGTGTTGATGATGGAGTCATAAATTTTTTCAAAGATGATGATATGTATCCTGATTGGCCCACTGACCTTGATGGGAAACCAAGTGAGGTCTCTTGGTGGATGAATGCTGTAGAGTCTGCTAAAGCTTTTGGAAATGATAATTACAAGGTGAATATTGTTGCTCTCTGCTTTCTTGCTTACTTGCTTTTACCTTCTAAGGCTCTATTTCTCTATTATTTATTTTAGAAAGATCTTTTTTCTAAATTTTATTTCCATGAATTATGTTTTTTTTTTCTTCTGTTGCTAACTCCTCAAATTCGACAGCCTGAGAAAAAGAGCAGAGAGAGATCCATACAAAATTGAAAGACACAACTCCTCAAATTCGACAGCCTGAGAAAAAGAGCAGAGAGAGATCCATACAAAATTGAAAGACTTTTTTTTGATTCATTTTTTTCATATTGATCCAAAATGTCATGCAAAGTTAATTTTGTAGAGAAAATAATATAATGAGAATATTTTAGAGAGAAAAGGTTGTAAATATTATGGAGAGTACGATGCAGTGGTCGTGTATGACCCCCCCTCCCCCCTATCGAAATAATATCGTTGCCCATGAACTATCATTGTCTCCCTCAAAATATTGCCATCACCCTCTAAATATTATCACCGTCATCAAAATGTTTCCGTCGCCCTTGAAATCTTTTTCGTGTCCTTGGGCACGGGGATTTACAGGTTTCACGCCCTCAAAATCTTTTGCCGCCCCCAAAATGTTGCCGCCACCCTCTAAAAATTATCCCCGCCCTCGAAATATTTATGTCGTCCTAGAAATCATTTCCGTGACCTTGGGCACGGGGTTTTTACTAGTATATATATATATATATACATACATATACATACATACATACATATATATATATATATATATATATATATATATATATATATATATATATATATATATATATATATATATATATGTATATATATACATACATACATACATATATATATATATATATATATATATATATATATATATATATGTATGTATGTATGTATATATATACATACATATATATATATATATATATATATATATATATATATATATATATATATATATATATATATATATATATATATATATATATGTATGTATGTATGTATGTATGTATGTATGTATGTATGTATGTATGTATATATATATATATATATATATATATATATATATATATATATATATATATATATATATATATATATATATATATATATGTATGTATGTATGTATGTATGTATGTATGTATACATACATACATACATACATACATACATATATATATATATATATATATATATATATATATATATATATATATATATATATATATATATATATATATATATATATATATATATATATATATATATATATATATATATATATATATATATATATATATATATATATATATATATATATATATATATATATAGGGGCATGCTATGCTGCGGCATGCGGTACGTGCGGCACCTTACCACAGCCGTCTGATACACGCGCTGCGTGCATCGCATGCACGCAGCGGTGCATCAGACGACTGCGGTAAGGTGCCGCACTTACCGCATGCCGCATTCTAGCATTTCTATATATATATATATATATATATATATATATATATGAGGAATGGGATGCTGCCTATCAAAACAGCATTTTTGCTGCTTTGAGACATTGTTTGATCATCCTAAAAGTTTTGGAATTTGATGAAATTTGGTGAGGGTGTTGTCTAGGGTAAGATGATCATCCTCACAAATTTTTATCAAATTCCAAAACTTCTAAGAGGGTCAAATGGTCGAAGCAAAATGCTGCAGATTTTAACGGTGACTGCAGACGACTGATTTTGCTTCGACCATTTGAACCCCCTAGAAGTTTTGGAATTTGATGAAAATTTGTGAGGATGATCATCTTACCCTAGACAACACCCTCACCAAATTTCATAAAATTCCAAAACTTCTAGGATGGTCAAACAATGTTTCAAAGCAGAAAAAAATGCTATTTTGATAGGCAGCATCCCATTCCTCTATATATATATATATATACATACATATATATACATACATATATATATACATACATATATATATATATATATATATATATATATATATATATATATATATATATATATATATATATATATACATATATATATATATATATAAAGATATATACATACATATATACATATATATATATATATATATATACATACATATATACATATATATATATATATATATATATATATACATATATATACATATATATATATATACATACATATATATATATATATATATATATATATATACATACATATATATATATACATACATATATATATATATATATATATATATATATATATATATATATATATATATATATATATATATATATATATATATATATATATATATATATATATATATATATATACATATATATATATATATATACATATATATATATATATATATACATACATATATATACATATATACATACATACATACATACATACATACATACATACATACATATATATATATATATATATATATATATATATACTAGTAAAAACCCCGTGCCCAAGGGCACGAAAAAGATTTCGAGGACAACGGAAACATTTAAAGGACAGTGATAATATTTAAAGGGTGGCGGCAATATTTCGAAGGAGACAATGCTAGTTCATGAGCAACAATATTATTTCGAAGGAGACAATGATAAAACATGAGAATTTGTTGAGTCTATACTTGCGAGGGGGCGAGGGGTCTGCATGATGGTGCGGCGAGGGATTGATGCCTTATGCATTATTCAACCTTCTACACGATCACACTAAATTCCGTCCACCTACAGTATTTCGGGCAAAAATCATTATTTCGGACAAAAATTACCAAAATCAGTATTTCGGGCAAAAATCAGCATTTTCGCAATAGAGCGTGATAAACACTTAGAATGTTGAATGAGAGAATGAAGGTGAATCCAAATTACTGAATCCTTACAGTGATCAGTAAATTTGCGAAATCAGTATTCATATAGTATTCCTAGACAAAATCAGCATTCATATAGTATTCCTAGACAAAATTAGCATTCATATAGTAAGAAGACATTGAGCTCGAAGTATAGTATTCCTAGACTAAAGAGCATTCATATAGTAAATTTGCAAAATCAGCATTCATATAGTAAATTTGCAAAATCAGCATTCAAAAGAGCATTCATATAGTAAATTTGCAAAATCAGCATTCATATAGTAAAATCAGTATTAAAAAGAGCATTCATATAGTAAAATCAGCATTAAAAGAGCATTTATATAGTAAAATCAGCATTAAAAAGAGCATTTATATAGTAAAATCATCATTAAAAAGAGTATTCATATAGTAAATTTGTAAAATCAGCATTCATATAGTATTCTTCGACAAAATCAGCATTCATATAGTATTCCTGGACAAAGAGCATTCATATAGTAAGAAGACTTCGAGCTCGAAGTATAGTATTCCTAGACAAAAGAGCATTCATATAGTAAATTTGCAAAATCAGCATTCATATAGTAAATTTGTAAAATTAGCATTCAAAAGAGCATTCATATAGTAAATTTGCAAAATCAGCATTTATATAGTAAAATCAGCATTCATATAGTAAAATCAGTATTAAAAAGAGCATTCATATAGTAAAATCAGCATTAAAAAGAGCATTCATATAGTAAATTTGTAAAATCAGCATTAATATTGTATTCCTAGACAAAAGAGCAATTCATATAGTAAGAAAACTTCGAGCTCGAAGTATTCCTAGACAAAATTAGCAAAATCAGCAGTAATCTAAATTTAATATCTGATTTTAAAATCCGATGCTAATACCCGAGTCTAATCCAACTTTGTGTTTGATTTGGACTAATACCAGGTTCTAATTCAACTATGTATTGGATTTGGGCTAATTTTTTCCTTCTATTTTTTGAAATCTTAGCACACCTACAGTGCCAAAGTTTACAAAGTTAAGAAGTCAGGGAGAAGGTAATGGATGATGGACGGTTAAATGGAGGGTTAATGTGAAAATATGGTAATATTGCAATAGAGATTTATATAATAACAGTAAAAAATTCATCGTCTTTGTAGCCAATAAATCAAATTCGGGCAATAATATTGGTCTAAGAAGAAGGAAGGATTAAAGAGAATGAGAATAGTTAACAAAAAAGAAACCGATGATGAATTCACTACCCAATGAAAATACAAACTTCATTCATCTATTACCAAGACTTTTGAGCTGGCCTAAACCCCACACATATAGAACACAATTACTTAAACCTTGAGAAACTCTGGCTTAGCACTACCAAAATTCAGGTTAACTATTGATTCAATAAACTAATCCTATATTTTACTACTTTAAAAAATAAAAGAAAACAACTATATCCCAATCATGGTTAGCACTACCAAAATTTAGGAAAAGATTAATTTTTTGGATCAATTTTCATCACAAAATTTTTGTCAGAGTTTTTGCATTGGATCATTCAAAAATCAGATATTAAAAATTCTAATATCAAAAATCAGAGTTTTTGCTTATTTTGCAAAACAATCGGATTTTGGCTCGAGTTGCATAGGGTTTCTTTTTATGGATCGACGAAAAAAAATCAACAAAATAAGCATTTCGATAAAAATCAGCAGTAATCTAATTTTAAAATCTGATTTTGAAATCCGATGCCAATACCCGAGCCTAATCCAACTCTGTGTTGGATTTGGACATTTCGAGAAAAATCAGCAGTACTCTGATTTTAAAATCTGATTTAGAAATCCGATATCAATACGCGAGCCCAATTCAACTCTGTGTTGGATTTGGGCTAATACCAGAGCCTAATCCAACAATGTGTTGGATTTGGGCTTAATTTGCAACACAATAGGATTTTGGCTCATTTTGCATAGGGTTTTTTTTATAGATCGACGGGAAAAAAAATCAACAAAATAAGCATTTCAAGAAAAATTAGTAGTAATCTAAAATTAAAATTTGATTTTGAAATCCGATCCTAATACTCGAGCCTAATCCAACTCTATGTTGGATTTGGACTAATACCAAAGATTAATTCAACTATGTGTTGGATTTAGGCTCAGTTTGCAAAGCAATGGCCCACTTAGGGCTCTGAGTATTCATATACAAAATCAACGAAGTCACGATGATATGTCAAGTCGAAAAAATTTCGAGCTATGTGTTGGATTTAGGCTATGAATAGAGCGATTCACATGATGACTATCTCTTATCGGGTTTGTGTAGGAGCAGTAGCACTAACCACAAACAAAAAAAAAAACCAAGACACCAACATCTATTTCTGCACAGACAAAGAATAACTAACCTCGGATTGGTCCGCGCCTTGGTGTTGTATCACCGATGCGATGAACGTTCTGCTGATTGAAAAAAAACAAAATAAGTATTTCGAAAAAAATCAGCAGTAATCTAAAATTAAAATCTGGTTTTGAAATCCGATGCCAAAACTCGAGCCTAATCCAACTTTGTGTTGGATTTGGGTTAATACCAGAGCCTAATCCAACTAAGTGTTGGATTTGGGCTTATTTTGGAAAACAATACGATTTTGGCTCATTTTGCATAGGATTTTTTTTATAGATCAACAGTAAAAAATCAACAAAATAAGCATTTCGATAAAAATCAGCAGTAATCTAATTTTAAAATCTGATTTGGAAATCCGATGCCAATACCCGAGCCTAATCCAAGTCTGTGTTGGATTTGGATATTTCGAGAAAAATCAGCAATACTCTGATTTTAAAATCTGATTTTGAAATCCGGTATCAATACGCGAGCCCAATTCAACTATGTGTTGGATTTGGGCTAATACCAGAGTCTAATCCAACTAAGTGTTGGATTTGGGCTTAATTTGCAAAACAATAGGATTTTGGCTCATTTTGCATAGGGTTTTTTTTATAGATTGACGGAAAAAAAATCAACAAAATAAGCATTTCAAGAAAAATCAGTAGTAATCTAAAATTAAAATCTGATTTTGAAATCCGATCCCAATACTCGAGCCTAATCAAACTCTATATTGAATTTGGACTAATACCAAAGATTAATTCAACTATGTGTTGGATTTGGGCTCAGTTTGCAAAGAAATGGCCCACTTCGGGCTCTGAATATTCATATGCAAAATCAACGAAGTCACGATAATATGTCAAGTCGAAAAAATTTCGAGCTATGTGTTGGATTTGGGCTATGAATAGAGCGATTCACATGACGACTATCTCTTATCGGGTTTGTATAGGAGTAGTAGCACTAACCACAAACAAAAAAAAAAAACCAAGACACCAACATTTATTTCTGCTAGACAAAGAATAACTAACCTCGGATTGGTCCGCGCCTTGGTGTTGTATCACCGATGCGATAAAAGGCTCTGCTGATTGAAAAAAAAAACATAGGATCAATTTTCTTTGAAAAAACAGAAGTTCAAGTCTTTCTCTTCATTGAAAAAAAAAAACAGAGGATCAATTTGCGAGATCCTTTGTTCTCCAAATCTCCATGGAAGCATACATGCATTCAATAATGGCACGGAACAAATTTGCAATGGCACGGAAACAAATTTACACTGGCACGGAAAAACAAAGGCATCTTTTTATTAAATAATTTACAATAAAATTCCAATAAATATGAACATTGATATATGTGCTAAAATTTTTTTAGTTAAAATGAACCCTAAACTATATATGGTAGGCCAATCAGTCCAAAGCAAGTGGTCCCTATGAGCATTGATACTTATTGATCGAATCGACCTCACGACCTTTAAACAATCGGGTATGATCGAATGTGACCAAGACATATTTTCAAGCCATGATATGGAAAAATCAGCAAAATTTGAGGAGATAAAATTGCAAAATCATTTCGAGCAAGGTTTGCTCTAAAAAAAAAGGCCCCTTTGTGCTATTTTTAATGGAAATAAGCTAACCACAGAGCAAAAAAGGTACCAATTACTATTCATCTAATATCGCTCAATCATTTCTAGTGCCGTTTTCGAGTACAGCAGTTGAGAATTTTTAGGTATGCATACAAATTGATCAGTTTTGTTTTGGAGTATTGTTTTCTCATAAATTACGATCAATGGTTCACTGACATACACGATTCATATTCACCTTTCCTTATTTTATTACTCCTCTATAAATATTTGCCCTTGTCTCGCCACGACATCTAAATATTTGTTATAGTGGTCAATATAATATCAGTAGGGACCACTTTGTGCGGGATTTGTGGACTTCAATACGAAGCATATGGTATTGCAGACTTCAATACGAAGCATATAATATATTTCACAATATAATATAATTAATTAAAGTCAGCGTTTAGTCCATTCCATCACATCATGCGAGGATAATATCTATCATAGACCCCATTATTCTTCGAATGGAAGAG
>OX393554.1:78528687-78541187 GCA_947650365.1 Chamaelirium japonicum
CGCTTGGCGCACGCGACTTCTCTCCCTCGGATCCACCACGAGCTTTGCTCGCCACTGAAGCCTTAGAAGATCGGACGCTGCTAGCGTGGACCCTAAGTGCCTCCACCGCCTTCTCAGCCGTCTCCTTGTAACTCGTGCATTCAGTGCGCATGTGCTCTAGCTCCTTGTTAAGGGCCTCCTCCTTGGCAGCTGAAGCTATCTCCTTAGCAGTAAGAGCGGCATCTCTTGCAGCAAGTTTAGCCTCCAACTCCTTTATTCGAGTCACGCGATCGAAGGACAAGTTCTCGATCTTGAAAAATCGATTCCTTAACTCCTCGAGCTCGTGACCCCGGGCCTCATAGCCGTTCTGCCATCCCTTGCTTTCGAGCTTCTCCTTGCAAAGAGCCTCGATTTTGGCTTTCAAAGCCTCTTTCTTGGAAGAGAGAAGTTCCCTCAGCTTGTCTCTCTCTTCGATTGCAGCCTCCAGTTCAGCAGTCAAACGTGATACTTCAGCTGAAGCTTCCTTTTCTCCTGCCTTCCTGAAGAGCTTGCTCGCAAATTTCAAAACTGCTGAGTTCTGCAAAGAAACAAAAAAGCTAGAATTATTCTGAGAATACAACTTCAACGATCGATCAAGCAGAGACACTTACCACTACTTCAAGCCTGTCGCAGGCTTCATCCAGAGTAGCCTCCGGAAGGTTGCAGAGCTTCCGGATCACAACCGCTGGGTGGTTGATGTCAACCTCACCCAAGTTCTTTATTTTCTGAGTCGAGCCAGCAGGCGTACCTAGAATCAACAAAAGTTCAAAGAGTTAGAATAAATTCAAACTTCGAAGGCAAGTCAATCAAGGCCAATTATTGCAAGTACCTGAGGCGTCGACTCGAGGAGCCTTTCCCTTCCCGCGATTGGAGCTCTTACCCCGAGGGGTCGACTTCTCCTTGGTAGGGGTTGGCCCCGACTGGGGTTGAGGAGCCTCATCATCCACACGACTTTCTCTTTCCAGGTGTGCTGGAGAAGGAATGTCCCGAAGAGGTGAGATCTCCACTTCACCTTGTGGCTGCTTAAGCCCAGCCACAAGGGCTGCCATCTCCTCAGCCAGAGAAAGAGTATGTGAAAGGGGTGGGGGTTGTTCAACCTCCAGACCCCCACTTGTAGTTATGCCATTGAGACGGGGAGTGACTGGAGGAATTTGGTCGAGGGGTGTGGGGTTGCTTCCAACCCCACCACTCCCCGAGAACTTTATCTTGAAGCGCACCGGGCGCTTCTTCAAATCGTCAAAGTGGTAGGCGGGAACCACCTTGTGGCCTTCGCCCTCCGCATCCATGACTCCCTCCATTCGACGGGCCTTAGCCTCATCGATGGGGATAGGAAGAGAATCTTCCTCTTCTGCACCACTAGTGGGGGTGGGAGGAAGTTCATCCCCACCACCCCCCTGTCCTTGGTCACCACCAATGGGGGTGGGAGGAATTTCTTCCTCACCACCCCCGTTTCCATTATCTCCACCAGTGGGGGTGGGAGGAAGATCATCCTCACCACCCCCATCCTCCTCTTCTTCATCGTCGCCGCTGTTGCCATTGCTACCGTTTTTGGTCTCTTCTTCTTCTTCTTCCTCATCTTCCTTCTTCTTTTCTTCTTCCTCTTCTTCTTCATCTTCATCCTTCTTTTCTTGGTCCTCTTCTTCATTCTGCTTGACGAGGATTTTCCTTTTCTTCTTCGCTGGGCCCCTCTGTATCACCAGCTTTTCCTCAGAGGTGGGCAATTGGCGCCTTGCACCGTAGGCCTTCTTCTCGATTCTAATCTTTCTGATAATCTTGCCAGACTGAAGATCCTCCTCGTAGTCTGAGTACAAGACCTCATTGTCTTCGTATCTGGCCTACGATCGGTGAAGGAGGTTGGCGTTGCCATACCTGACCAGACAGTTTGAGAATTGTTTCCATGACCTGGTGCCACAGGTCAACTCCAAGAATAAGTTGTCGATGGCCCCAACCCTTTCCGAAGACCAAGCCAGCTCTCCTCCTGCGTAATACATTTTGATCTCTGGCACTGAGAGTGGCATCCAGGCACCAGCCACTGAGAGCGGCCACTCAGTATACAGCTTGTCAGAGGCAACGGTGTCGGTGAGGGGGCGTAGAGCAGAAACCCCTGTAAGGTTGAAGAAAGGGCTGTCTTTCCTCGAAGCCCATCGGTAATGGAAGAAGAAGTAGTCCAATTCGATCCGGGCCTCTTCGTCATCTGGAAGGCTGGAGTAGCATTCCCTCAACTCCTTCTGGAAATCTGACTTTACGCGGCAGAAGGCGTAGATTATCCTCCATGCGTTGCCGGTGATCTATCCTGGGCAGAGGCCGGAGGTGTTTAGCAACCTCGCGGCAAACGGCAGCAGCGGAAGACGAAGTCCGTAGTTCAGCTGACCCACGGAGACTACTGTTTCCATCACCTGCTCCATGCTGGCAACGTTCACAAACACGGTCTGTTTGTCGATGCCAAAGCCAGATTGGATCCCAGGCAGTGAAGGCCGGTTCTTCCCCTCTGTGAAGCATGCCAACAGCCTTTGTCACTTTGCAGGCTCCTCAGTCAGAGGCAACAGAGGACTCAAGACAAACTTTGCCTTCGGGATGTGCTCCGGCCTTGATGAAGCGGAAGCAAATCCAACTCCAGCGTGCCTTTTTCCCAGTTGGCCCAACTCCACCAGCACCGCCTTACCCTTACCGCGACCTTTGGGGGGGATGATTCTTCAGCAATCTCCTTCCCCTTCCTCTTCGAGGGGACCGCGCTCATCTTCTTCGAGTTACCAGAGGAGGCCATTCGATCGATCGAAAAAGGACAAGGAAACAGAGAACGGGAGATCGGAAGCAAAAGCTCTAGACTTTGAAAATTTTCTGCAAGCGTGAGGCGAAAATGACAGCCAGAGAAGCTTAAGTATCCTGAGGGAATTAGGCGCACAAATCGAGGACACGTGTTGTCACCATATCAAATCACGTGTTTTTGCAGGTACACGTGGCATCTATCCGTAGCAAGCGCAAAACCAGGCGAACAGTCGGGACCAGACGAAACGTTAGACCACCAGTCCAAGCAAACCACCGGTCCCAGTGAACCGGACCGCCGGTTCAAAACCTCATTCAGGAAAACCGAAGATTCAAAAAATAGAAATAATCAAACTTCATCAATGTTCAGAAACTCTGCCCAAAGATCAAGAAGAAGAACAAGCTATACTACCTTCTCTGTAGGGCAGGTTCGAAACTTCAACTTGACCGACTGAATTTAATCGATCGGTCAAACATGACCGATCGGTCAAATTCATCCAATCGATCGATTTTCTACTGGATCAGGCGAAAAACTTGGTTTTTTGCCCGATCACTCAAACCTTGACCGGCTGATTTTAATCGATCGGTCAAACATGACCGATCGGTCAAAATCAACCGATCGGTCGATTTTTTACTGGATCGGGCAAAAAACTTGGTTTTTTGCCCGATCACTCAAACCTTGACCGGCTGATTTTAACCGATCGGTCAAACATGACCGATCGGTCAAAATCAATGGATCGGTCGATTTTCTACTAAATCAGGCGAAAAACTTAGTTTTTTGCCCGATCACTCAAACCTTGACCGGCTGATTTTAACCGATCGGTCAAACATGACCGATCGGTCAAAATCAACCGATCGGTTGATTTTCTACTGAATCAGGCGAAAAACTTAGTTTTTTGCCCGATCACTCAAACCTTGATCGACTGATTTTAACCGATCGGTCAAACATGACCGATCGGTCAAAATCAACCGATCGGTTGATTTCCTACTGGATCAGGCGAAAAACTTGGTTTTTTGCCCGATCACTCAAACCTTGACCGGCTGATTTTAATCGATCGGTTAAACATGACCGATCGGTCAAAATCAACCGATCGGTCGATTTTCTACTGGATCGGGCAAAAAACTTGGTTTTTTGCCTGATCACTCAAACCTTGACCGACTGATTTTAACCGATTGGTCAAACATGACCGATCGATCAAAATCAACGGATCGATCGATTTTCTACTGGATCAGGCAAAAAATTTAGTTTTTTACCCGATCACTCAAACCTTGACCGGCTGATTTTAACCGATCGGTCAAACATGACCGATCGGTCAAAATCAACCGATCGGTTGATTTTCTACTGGATTAGGCAAAAAACTTAGTTTTTTGCCCGATCACTCAAACCTTGACCGACTGATTTTAACCGATCGGTCAAACATGACCGATCGGTCAAACATGACCGATCGGTCAAAATCAACTGATCGGTTGATTTTCTACTGGATCGGGCAAAAACCTTGGTTTTTTGCCCGATCACTCAAACCTTGTTCGGTTGATTTTAACCGATCGGTCAAACATGACCGATCGGTCAAAATCAACCGATCGGTCGATTTTCTACTGGATCGGGCAAAAAACTTGGTTTTTTGCCCGATCACTCAAACTTTGACCAGTTGATTTTAACCGATCGGTCAAACATGACCGATCGACCAAAATCAACTGATCGGTCAAATTTGACCGATCGGCCAAAATTGACTGATCGGTCAAATTTGACCGATCGGCCAAATTTGACCGATCGGCCAAATTTGATCGATCGGCCAAAGTTGATTGGTCGGTCAACTTTGACCGATCAAACCTTTTTATGCTAAAAACTCGACGAGCCTCTTCATATTTTTTCGTGAACAGGGAGTTGACAGTTTTTTGCACCAATAATCCAAGCCAGCCAGGATGACCCCTTGCTAACTTGGAGGGGGTAACTTTGGGTGCAAATTTTGGCAAGAAGTCTGCAAAAACAGCGGGACCCACCAGCCCTGCCTGGTGGGCCCATGAAGACAACAACGGGACCCACTGGCCCTGCCTGGTGGGTCCCTAAAAACTACAACGGGACCCACCGGCCCTGCTTGGTGGGTCCAGGAGCCTGTGGAATCCCCCGGGAGACGGCAGCAGGGCCCACCAGCTTTACCTAAAAGATCCCCAGATACGACAGCAAAAAACTGCCATTTACCACCAGAGAATCCTATAAATAGCAGAGCCTTCGAATGTAAAAGGATCCGAAAATTCTGATTTCCACTCTGAGATCTGATTTTCAGAACCCAGAGCTCTGGAATTTCTCAGATTTCCCTCTTTCACCTCTCTTTGATTTTCTTCTCCCCTTTGAAGAGATCAGAGTGTTTTCAGTGATACTCGGCCTGTCGAGATCACTTCGATACAAGTGTTAGTGAATTCGGGTTGCTCCCTATAGCACGGAGACGTAGGCTTTGGTTGAACTCCGAGATCACATCTCTCTTGTCCAACTTTCTCTGCTTGCTTATTAAGAGTTCTAACTCCAATCGACAGATCGAACAACGATCTTCGACTCAAACATTCAACTGACTGGTGAGGAGAAGTCTTCGGGTCGGCACAAAGATTTTCCCCCCACACATATGTTGTCCTTTATTGCTTCTTACCAGCTAAATCCTTATTTTATTATTACAGGTCGGAACAAATCCAACTGAAACGATTCAATTACCGTTAGGAATTCATTTCTTAAAAGATCTTACAGATTTTATTCTTTCAGTTTATCCACAATTAAATATGGAGGGTACATCATCTGTATCATTCCTAACAGAACGTATAATTCTTACTGCACGTAATGATGATGTGAATGCAATAAATGATGCAGCGTTGGAACTATTCCCTGGGGAAATAATTGTATATTATGCTGCAGATAAAGCTATCGAGGATGATCTTAGTTCGACGTCTAATGGTTATCCGACTGAATTTTTGAATTCACTTGATCCTTCCGGATTATCACCATTCAAGCTTAAATTAAAGGTAGGGTCCCCAATAATATTGCTCAGGAATCTTGCGCCTAAAGATGGACTTTGCAACGGGACAAGATTAATGGTTATCCATTGTCGAACTCGGGTAATTGAAGCCCAGATTTTAACTGGAGATAAATCAGGTGATTTGGTATTTATTCCAAGGATATCTTTAATACCGTCATCATCAGAATTGCCATTTCCAATGTCATGGCGTCAATTTCCTATACGGCTTGCATATGCAATGACAATCAATAAGGCTCAAGGCCAATCAGTCAAGTACGTCGGGATTGATTTGAGGACAATGGTTTTTAGCCACGGACAGTTATATGTAGCACTTTCAAGATGTACATCAACAAACAGAATTTCTATACTTCTTCGACCAGACGGCACAACTGAAACTGCAAATATTGTTTATCCTGAAGTACTATTATCTTGAAAAAGTTTTAAATCCAAAGATACTTATACGATACCATTACAGCTTCCATTACCGTCTCGCCGCGTCGGTAATGCACGTCAGTACCGTCGTTCACTTCAGCCGTCGTCTTCACGTCTGGTATCTCTCTCCCCCTCTCCATCACTCCTTCCATCTCACTCCAAATATACTTATATGGCATTGTTATAGCTGCCATTATCATGTCGTGTCGATAACACGCGCCAATATCGTCGCTTTCTCTAGCTATCCTCATCAGCACAGTCGCCTTTGTCGCCACTACCCTCACCAGTGCGGACGCTTCGACAGGCGCCCTTTCAGCTGGTGTTTTCACGAGGATATGAGGTAATGTATACGCTCATTACCTTTATCAAATTATATGCATTAAATAAGACGACTTATAGTTGCAACGTATCACCTTTGCAGGTGTGGGATAGGCATGTACTCGTCATTCCCATTGAAGAACGAGTCAATGAGTGGCCTAGGTGGCCCGTTCGTGGTAGAGTTCACCTATATGGGATGAGCCAAAATGTTATTTGGTGATTAATGCCATATGCCCGTGATATTTCAATGTTTTTAAGAAGAACATAGATGGAGATGCTTCTTGAGGGTATGTTTTCTCTATTAAAAATGTTTATAAATTCAATATAATGTACTAAAAAAAATTAAAAATTATAAGATCATTTTCACAGAGAACCATATTGAGGGACGCCAGCGTTATGTTGTCGAGAGATAATTAATAAATGATGCGGCGATATGGAGGGCAGAACAAAGACGACGACTAATCATGGCAAGACGGAGGCAACAATATTATAGAATATACCCATATTGATGGTGAGCATATATGTTTCGCCAAAGTGATATGTTTCGCCTTTTTTTTAGATATATGGTAGTCAATTCTGATATGTTTGATCGCTTTATAATGTAGTGGTACATTTTTTATTGTCTAACTCTTTCTCATTTGTTCACAGGTTGGAGTTTGTCTTATTTGTAGGGACCTGGTTCGGGATGAAACTGAAGACGGTGGATTATTATGTGATGAATGTAAATATGTCATAATGCAGTAATTTACATTATGTAATTAGTTCTAGACTTTCTATCTTCTTCTTGGGCATATTTTCATAGATACTTTCTAGCTGTTATTTTGCATGGTAATTGTATGGTGGAATTTTCTTACTTCGTCTTAAAGTTCTATATGTATGTTGATTGATTATTATTGTGTAGTAGTTTCTATTGCTGATTCCTTACAGTCAAATGTGTATGAACCCAAGGAAGGAATAAGACAATAGAGATACTTCTCAGGTGACTAAAGTATGTTGATGTTTCTCTCTCTTACTCTCTCTTTAAATCGTGTTTACATTGGAACTTTCCATTTAAATATACAAGTATGGTACAACAGTACATTGCACGTAGTTAAATCATGTAATTTTAGTCAATCTGATTGTTCAGGAACCGCTTCTCTACTCTTTGTAAGAAACGGGCAAAGCATGAGTCCTCATCAAAGGAGAACATTGGTTCATATGTCAACCCAAACAACAAGAGGGTCGTAGCTCAAGAGGGATATATTGTGGATGGTATAGCAGAGACATTGGCACCCTTCAAGCAGATGAGGTAGAGAACAAGTCATCCTATTTCAGCATCATCAATGCATCACATATTTTTCAGGCTAAAAGAAATATGTTATTCAGCCTAAAAGAAATGTTATTCATTGAACTCTTCTTTGACAGTCAAAATCTGTAAATCTGAGATTTAGATCAAGGAAGGCAGCCATGTTTAGCTCAAGATGGTGAACTTCCTTCGAACGATAGTTGCAACGGTGAGCTTTCTTCATTCCAAAATAGCTTCCTTTAATCCATTGATTAGTCGTCGAATCCTTTTCAGTCTTCATCATCGGTGAAGATTTCTTTTCTTGCCATTATCTTCGTCATCGGATCTGTTGATCGACAGTTGCAGCAGTGAAGATTTCTTGGCTCTAGAGGAAGGATGATCTATCAGCAGTGACAATCTCTCTCCATCGTCGTCATCAGGTGGCTTCATCTGTTCATCCTTGGCCGCCAATTGGGGACAGGTCTGAAATCTGCCTGATATCTTTCCTCGTTAGGGTTTCTGTGTTAAAGTGGGCAACGAAATCGGATCAGGTACCCTTTACAGACCGAAGCTCCATTCATGTAACCACAACCATTGGTTCAATCCTTGGTTTGGTTCAGTCCTCCAGTTCAGTCACTCCAGTTAAATTGTTGTGGATCATTTAGGTTCACTCCGGTTCAGTCACCTCAGTTGCTGCCTCCGGTTCAGTTACTGCAAGGTTAAATCATTACTGTGAACAGAGAGTTCGGTCTTTCAATTTCAGTGAGCAGTTTCCTTGATTTCAGTGAGCAATTTCAGTGAGCAGTTTCCTTGATTGTTATATTACTCCTTCGAAATTTTATGTGGCAACTTTATAAAATGCCTAAGATTTGAATTGTACTGTTGTTGCGAGTGATGTAGACATTAAAGGTTTGCATCGTCTTGCAGGCCGAGAAGTGCGGAGCATAAGGTAGAAAATTTTCAGCCCACCGAGCAACATGGCAATTGTTGATTCATCTACAATGATTTTTGTAAGATTATTTTCTCTACAAATGCTATCGAATATGATTTTTTTAAAATCATGCCTCATAAGTGTAAGGGGCATAATAGTTTACTGAATTAAATTTATTTGTAGCCAGAAGAAACTGAGTGGGGTGACTTTGGGGATGATATCTATGCTATTCCCAAAATGGTACCTCTTCAGCCAAGTAATCAAACAGCACTTCTAGATAAGGCTGAGGAGGATAAGAGGATTAAGGCTTTAGTTGAGACACCTGCAGTTGATTTTTTTATGAACATTTCTTTACAGCATGATTGCTACATTTTTGTCGATATATGTTGCCTTATTCTCAAATTCAAACCTATGAATTGGTCTAAATTCGTGAGTCTTTATGGCCTCCTCACATCATTGATGGCCCCTTCAAGTCTTTATGGCCTCCTCACATCATTGTGGCCGAGTTATGTTTCCATTGTTCCATTGTTCCAGTGAATACAGTGGAACAATGGAATACAATGAATAGTTATGCTTCCATTGTTCACTGTATACAGAATGAATGTGATGAATAATTATGCTTCCATTGTTCCATTGTTCCATTGTTCAATTTCAGTAAGCAGTTTCTTTGATTTCAGTGAGCAATTTCAGTGAGCAGTTTCCTTGATTGTTATATTACTCCTTCGAAATTTTATGTGGCAACTTTATAAAATGCCTAAGATTTGAATTGTATTGTTGTTGTGAGTGACGTAGACATTAAAGGTTTGCATTGTCTTGCAGGCTGAGAAGTGCGGAGCATAAGGTAGAAAATTTTCAGCCCATCGAGCAACATGGCAATTGTTGATTCATCTACAATGATTTTTGTAAGATTATTTTCTCTACAAATGCTATCGAATATGATTTTTTTAAAATCATGCCTCATAAGTGTAAAGGGCATAATAGTTTACTGAATTAAATTTATTTGTAGCCAGAAGAAACTGAGTGGGGTGACTTTGGGGATGATATCTATGCTATTCCCAAAATGGTACCTCTTCAGCCAAGTAATCCAACAGCACTTCTAGATAAGGCTGAGGAGGATAAGAGGATTAAGGCTTTAGTTGAGACACCTGCAGTTGATTTTTTTATGAACATTTCTTCACAGCATGATTGCTACATTTTTGTCGATATATGTTGCCTTATTCTCAAATTCAAACCTATGAATTGGTCTAAATTCGTGAGTCTTTATGGCCTCCTCACATCATTGATGGCCCCTTCAAGTCTTTATGGCCTCCTCACATCATTGTGGCCGAGTTATGTTTCCATTGTTCCATTGTTCCAGTGAATACAGTGGAACAATGGAATACAGTGAATAGTTATGTTTCCATTGTTCACTGTATACAGAATGAATGTGATGAATAGTTATGCTTCCATTGTAGTAGCTTCCATTGTTCCATTGTTCCATTATTCACTGTATACAGAATGAATGCAGAATGCTACATTGGGTACCATAGTAGTAGCTTCCATTGGGCCATTGTTCACTGTATACTATATTTAATTGTGGATGCATTGTTTTTTTATCTTTTTCTTTCTCCTGCAGATTCTAAATGTCGGTACAGCAGCCATGCCCGAATGTGATGAAGCTACAGAATGCTACATTGGGTACCATAGTAGTAGCATTCTGTAAGCCTCAAATTGTATGTATTCAATGTGAAAGCTGAAAGCCTCATATTGGGTACCATAGTAGTAGCATTCTGTAATGCTACATTGGGTAGTAACCATAGTAGTAACCATGTTCTCAACCATACTCTGAGAAAAATCTGAAAGCTACAGAATGCTACATTGGGTACCATAATATTTAGTACAACTTTCACATTGCATACAGACAATCTGAAAGCTGTAGAATTTATATTTCATGAATTGTGGATGCATTGGTTTTTACCCTTTTTTTTGCTGCATGCAGACAATTTGAGGCATCAGCCCTTCCACCGGCTTCACCAGATCCTGACAACGCGGTAATTCATCCACTGCTTCCTAGCGATCGCTCAACTGATCAGGTAAATTTTATTAAATAGTGGCAAATGTCTGAATGCTTCTTTCATATTGAATACATCTTAGGATGTGATTTCGATAAATTATAAGATGAATTTAATCTCAGCAGATCAGTTAAGGATACAAAAGGATTCTTAGGAATTGGATGATGACTTTAAAGCTTATGAGTAAGTTGGGGTTCCATTGTGCTGGCCCTGGTGGTATACTTTATTTAATTGTGGATGCATTGTTTTTTTTATCTTTTTCTTTCTTATGCAGATTCTAAATTTCGGTATAGCAGCCATGCCCGAATCTATGCTACTTGGATTCCAACCTAAAGATTGTTATAGGGTATCCATATGATGCAGATCCCACTATGAACACCATTGAAGATTAGAGTCTATGCTATCGTTTTGTACCACACAATGTAGCTGATTGCCAACATGTATGATTAATGATGTGCATATTTTTTTATCCCTCATTCGTTACATGAAAAGATCAGGATTTTTCTATGGAAGGCAAATAACATTTCCAAATCTTATTTTTCATATTGTCTTGGCATGATGGATGTGGAATTACCAAGTGGAATTATTTATTTAGAGAGGTTTTATCACTCAAAATATGTTCCAAGCTAATACATCAAACATATGTTGTCGGAGATTAACAAACATATGAACTCATATTTTATAGGTTAGATTTTTTTTTTTTTGTTGCTATCTGGTTTTTAGGATCCATGCCCACCCTTTGTTGCATCATTCGGCAGCCGCACCACCCTGGTGAGAGAGAGAGAGAGAGAGAGAGAGAGAGAGAGAGAGAGAGAGAGAGAGAGAGAGAGAGAGAGAGAGAGAGGATTTTTTTTGGGTTAATGTGTGAGAGGTCCCTAATAATAGATCCATCACGTGAACAGGGCCCCCTAAAATTTCATTTAGCCTAAGGTCCTTGCCTTTATTAGTAAACTTGAAACTCCCCTCTGTTCTTTTTGCATGTCATTTCGGACTAAGTGCGATTCACTGAATGAGTTTAGTACAACATATAGTTGTGTTTGAAGCCGAAACTGAATCACAACAATATTTTAGATGTAATTTGGGCTGAGTGTGAGTCATCGCATAAGTTGGGTGTAACAGACTGTTGTGATTGAGTTTTGGCTTTAACTTATCACGTGCCATATTTTTGATGTTGGGCGTTTTGCTCCGAATGCTAAGTGAGGCTATAAGTCCAAATAAAGAGCCGTTTGATTATATTTTACACACAGCCACGAGTGTATTTTCGCCGCTATAGGTGTGTTGCCGCCGAAGGCGGCCGTTACATTTCCAAAGATGTGGAAGGCGACCACGAAATATTGTCACTTTTCTCAAAATATTGTCATCGCTCACGAAATGTTGTTATCGCCCTCAAAATATTGTTCTTTCCCTCAAAATATTGTCCCCACGAAATATTGTCACTTTTCTCAAAATATTGTCACTGCTCACGAAATGTTATCACCCTCAAAATATTTTTCTTTCCCTCAAAATATTGTCCCCGCCTTCGAAATCTTTTGCGTGCCGACAGGCACAGGCATTACTAGTATATATATATATATATATATATATATATATATATATATATATATATATATATATATATATATATATATATATATATATAGGGTTGTTACAGTGAGCTGTGGGCTGCCGGGGGGGAAGGTGAGCTGCGGGTATTTTGACCCCTCAAGAAGTTATAGAATTTG
>OX393554.1:79861187-80012578 GCA_947650365.1 Chamaelirium japonicum
CCTCTATATATATATATATAGAGAGAGAGAGGGGCATGACATTGTATGCCCATGCAAAGAAGGCTTCAATGTATGCTCCTCTATTAACATACATAGAGGTTTCCGAATTTGCTAATTTTTTGTGGATGTGATATCTATGTCAAGATGATCATCCTCACAAAAAATCAGCAAGTTCTGAAACCTCTAAGCATTTCAAATAAGCTCATCAAATTAACGGTTGAAATGGATAGACAATACAACTTCTAACATTTTGATACACCTAGAGGTTTCAGAATTTACTGATTTTTGGTGAGGGTGATCATATTGCTATAAATAGCATATCCACCAAAAATCAACAAATTCTAAAACATCTAAGTTCATCAAAATGTTAAAGGCTTTATCAACCGTCCATTTTAACCAATAATTTGATAAGCTTATTTGAAATGCTTAGAGATTTCAGAACTTGCTGATTTTTTGTGAGGATGATCATCTTAACATAGATATCACGTCCACAAAGAATTAGCAAATTCGGAAACCTCTATGTATGTTAATAGAGAAGCATACATTGAAGCCTTCTTTGCATGGGCATACAAAGTCATGCTCCTATATATATATATATATATATATATATATATATATATATATATATATATATATATATATATATATATATATATATATATATATATATAAGGAGGGTTATCTTCCGTATTTACTTCTTCGAAGATTTTTTTGTAAAAAATAATTTTTTGAGTTTTTGATTAAACACGGTAGTTCCTTTTTTTTAACGTTCTTTTTCGGCTACCATTTACAGATGAACAAGGAAAATGTATATTCAAAAGTTAGAGGCTCAAAGTCAACTTTTGGGGATAAGTAATCTTACACTATAAGTGAAAAAAGTACAACCCAGTTATGCTTTTCGGAATACAAAAAAATCAGGATACCCAAAAATTTGAGATTCTTCTTTACGCATGTCAGGGTCTTCTTATGCTTATAGCAAAAAAAAAATCTCAAATAAAAATCAAGTAACAATATAAATTCAGTACTGGTATATTTGAGAAAAACAACAGCAAGCTGCTAGGGTGATCTAGCATGGCAACTGACATCATTGCCTAACAATGGTAAGAAGAGACTTTTTCTAAGGGCCTAGGGACCAAAAACAATTATTGACATATCCAGAAGATTCTTTAAATTTGAAATTAAAAATAGCAAATGGAGGATGGGTTATGGCCTGAATGCTAGAAATCCTCTATATTTTTATCATGCTTGCATGTACCATTAAGTAATTATATCCAATGGTTTTGGGTGAGAGACCAAAAGGAACAAAATATCTAAAACTAATTAGGCTTTGTATCATAAAGGTCTACCATGTAAGCTCTATCTTTCCTAGACAACTTAAAGAGAAAATCAGGGAGAAAGAAAGATTATACAAATGGTCTTTATACACTAAAGGAATACATATGAAAGAGGAACTTGAGATGTGATCTTGTGACATTGACAAAGCTGCCTTGTAAAGGAGTATAGTGAGAGCATTAAAATGGAGTACATACAAATGATCAAAGTAGCAGGGGTGAGAAAAGTGGATTTACACTTGTAGTTATCCAATGCCACGGGTTGGCCATGAGCACATGTACCTTCACTTGTAATTAATAAACTACCTGTTGATATTTAGAAGAAGGATCATAATTAAAAAATTTGCAAGGAAGGGTTGCCTCTACAGCTTATTAGAGGGGGGGGGGTATGTACCTTCACTTGTTATTAATAAACTACCTGCTGAGTGCTGATATTTAGAAGGCTGATATTTAGAAGAAGGATCATAATTAAAAAATTTGCAAGGAAGGGTCGCCTCTACAGCTTATTAGAGGAGGGGGGGGGGGGGGGGGGGGGGGGGGGGTATGGTTATTAAATAGCCCAAAGATGAAAGGCCTATTGATACAGTCGGCATCAGTGGATTAAATCAGAGGCTACGCCTCTAGTGTTGAGTGCTCACCACATGCCTTTAAGCAACTAAGTAGAATCTTATAAAAACCAACAAGACAGAAATGTTGTATGATATGGAGATGTTGAACAATGAAGGGTCTACATGTGTCAAAAAGATGAGTGTTGAAGAGGATGTGCGATGTATTCCCCAAAGATAGGGTTAAATCACTACACAATAAATAACACAGGGAGTTGCACCAGATGCGGACGGAATGGCCACGAACTGAAGAGGACGTGCGATGTATTCCCCAAAGATAGGGTTAAATCACTACACAATAAATAACATAGGGAGTTGCACCAGATGCGGATGGAGTGGCCACGAACTAAATGGTGTGGCATGTCATGTGACAAAATTTGACCTCGGTTTTATATGTGGAAGGTTGGGAAGGTAGAGAAATCCTAACGTAATCTAGATGAAATTTATAAGGAATAATTAGAAAACTCATGGGAAGAAGTTAGAGAGAACTAAGACGGTATGTGCTCGTGCAACAAAAACATGGTGAATGGAAGTTTTTAGGGACGATTGTAAAAATCATACCCCAGCGGAGGAAGTAGACCTAAATAGGAATGTTGCAATATTCATAAAGGCGAGTGCAAATAGGTGGGATAAGGCATTTCTACCATAGTTCTATTCAATTTATTATTTTAATATATAGTCAATCATTATCTCATATTTCTCCATTCACCAATTATAAATTAGAAAGCCTAACTATTGCAAGTTAGCAAGGATTTGAGCAGCCTTTCTTACTCAATTGTCTGCCTCATGCCTTCACATACTGATATAAGAATGCTCTCAGTTAAGGCAAAAAAAAATGTATGAAAGATTCATCCCTCCCTAGATTATGATAGTGACGAGTAAGAAAAGTGCATTGGCAACAGATAGCAACTTTGTTAAAGGTGAAAACATATCTAGTAATGAGGTAAAATAGAAGTGCATGCGTGTGTGCGTGCGTGCGTGCGTGTGTGTGTGTGTGTGTGTGTGTGTGTGTGTGTGTGTGTGTGAGAGAGAGAGAGAGAGAGAGAGAGAGAGAGAGAATAAAATCCGATCATTTTTTTCATGAATCTCATATTTTCTTTTATAAGTGTTCTATTTCAACACTAGTGTTGATATCACTTTCCAGGCTGCATCTAAGTGATGTGGATGGTAAAAAGCTCATTGATGGGAATATCACAACCTGATCTCAGAGTTTACAGCTTAAGTGATGGAGGACAGCTTCAACACTTTCTCTTTAGCTTGGCAACTAGCCCAGAACCCAAAGGATGGCATCTTTTATTTATTTAATCGTTAACTTCAAAATATTATAACATGCAAATTTTAAACTTGGGTTATTTTGTGTTATTGCTTAGTTTAGTCCCACATTGGTCGTGGAAACTTATGTAGTGTGCATAGGATTATTCAAAGAACCCAGGACACCTTATTATCCATTAAACAAATGAATGGAAAAATTATATTTGCAAAGCTCTAGAAGAAGTAGGGCGAGAAACTCAGAGGTGTGAAGTCTCAAGACTCTCAACCCTTTGGCGTGATTGCGTGAAGCCGGTGTTCTATCTCCCTTCTCTTTTTCTTCCTCTTTTTCTTCTCTCTCTCGTTCTTAGTGTTTACTTGCGACCCAACCAGTGGCCACACGGAGCCACAGCAGCCGCCAGCCAAAGCCAGCAGTCATTGCAACCCTGCCTGCCTACAGGCATCCTGCGATAGCCAATCGAACGACCTAGCAGGCCGCCGTAAGCCACCGGCCAGGACCAAATCCGCCACCTGCAGCATCGTCGGCCCTTGTTGGCTTCATCGACAGTCATTGTTGGGCCCTCGTTTTATGCGTCGTTGACTCCAATGACCCTTCGGCGCATAGATTTTGCTTTGTGCTTGCCTTTGGGAACCTTTGAAGGTGTTTGAAATTATTTTTGCAAATGCAAGTACTCTCGTTTCAACTCACAAACTTGTGAGTGGGGTAAATATTAACTTGTGAATCATTGATCAACCTTTCCAGCATGTTATCAAGCATAGCTATAATTTTAAAATCATTATAATTACTGATTTGAGTAGAACCCTTCTATTACATGAGCATGTGACTTTTGTGGTAAAGCCTTTTTGGCTTAGATTAATCCTTTGATATACTTTGTATGCAATTAGAATAAATCCCTACCTGGGATACAACGATACTTCAAAACAGGTGTCGTACCCATATCAAATACTTCCCGATACGCCGATACGGCTCGATACATATCTGATATGACTAGGAAGTATTGGGATTTAAAAAAACAAAAAAAAAAAGATCCGATAAGCCAGGGATACAGGACCAATACGTCGGGATACGTATGGATGGCTAAATAGTCCAAAATCCGAAAACCCGACCCGAACCCGATCGAAACTTCGGATATGGTCTAAATTCCATAAATAACCATTTGCTTAATGATATCATTTATATGTTTTGTTTTTTGGATGATGCATGTGACACCACTTTTGTATTTTGTAATACATGATGAATGTTAATGTTTTTTGCTAATGTTTTATAATAGATGATGCATGTGACACTTGCGTAATGTTGTTAGCGTTGCTTTTTTGTAATGGATGAATGTGACACTAGCTTTGTAATTTTTGGTTGTATTGGATGTAAATCATGAAATGAATGATGAACTTAGTCATATTTAATTTTCAAACTATTCACTATTCATATTCTAGCACAAAAAAATATTAAATTTAATTATATATTTAATAAATTACATACATATTTCTGCCGTACCGCATATTCTAGTTTTTCAAAAACCCATGTATCGCCGTATCTGTATCCCCGCATCTGTATCCCCGTATCCGTATCGGTGCTTCCTAGATAAAAGATCACTCCATAACATTGTGAAAGTTCTATCCTCCCAAACGATCACCCTCTAAGGGACTAGAATTTGAGTGCATGTAGGACTGTACTTGTAGGCCCTGATATTAGGGCTGGGACTTGGTCCGAACGAACAAGAGCAACCCGATCAAATTCCGAATTTGGACAATCACAGGCAACAATATTTGGGAATTTGGACGAGCATGGGTAAAATTTATTTGCCCGAATTCGAATTTGGGCAAAGATGGTGAGCCGTATGACCAACTCGATGAATATATATATATATATATATATATATATATATATATATATATATATATATATATATAGAGAGAGAGAGAGAGAGAGAGAGAGAAAGAGAAAGAGAGAGGAATGCACATGTTTGTTGTTTTGTTAGGGCGATGGGAGATTTAGATTTAGATCTGATTGTTGTTTTGTTGTTGTTCAGTGCAAATTTTATCTACCCTATTGTTGTTGTTTTGTTTTTGTTCAATATAGATTTTAAATTACCTTTCAAAAAAATTACTGATTTTAAATCTGAAAATTCATTATTAGGTTTCTTTGCTCTGGAGGTGATGATATTAATTGTTCTATATGTGTTGGTATGGTTGTAGGTATTTGGCTATTATCTTGTTTTTGTGAGGTTTATATTTTGAAGGGAACTGGGTTTCAATTCCCAAGATCTGTTGCAAGCTAGGATTCATGGATGTTTTATTAGAGAATGTATTTGATGATAGGTTTATATTTTCCCGACCAACCTGACCAGATTCACCGAATCTAAGCAACCCAATAAACTTCCATGGTCCAAACACGGGTAGACCCTCTACAAGTTCCTCAGGTAACTCGGCAAAGGCGATTAACTCGATCCAAGCATGGTCAGGCTTCCAAACCTGTCCAGCCCGACCATGTCCACCCCTACTTGGTATTACATGTCCATGGCAACTTAAGTCAATAAACCATGTGAATTAATTATTTTCTTATCTTGAGTTATTATTTATAAGAATTTAACAATCTTCGTTGTATCATTCACAACTTGCACGTTAGTCCTGCACTACTCATGGAACAGAAGTAATAGACCTATAAATATAATTAGTCAAGGAAAATACCTCTGGAATTTGAACATCTTTCAAAAATCTTGCAGCAAGATTTTCTAAAACAATTCCATCAGATGCGGCAAAAAAAGCTAGCACATGGCTTATAAAGTGCTTCTCAAACTCAGACAAAGTTTCCCAGTGTTGAACATCATATGAAAGGTCGACTTCCTCGGCTACAATCCCACAAGAAAAAAAATGCCATAAGATCATGGATAGTAAAGGCAGATAAATCTAAAAATAAATACATAATCTGAACCACAAACTGGAAGCTACAAGTTTGGTTGCTGGCAAACAGGTACTGCTTCATGTTCACCGTCAAGAGATGTGGATCATAGATTATTTCTGTGGCGCAAGCATATGAGTCATACGTCATTTTTAAGTTAGCACGCAATAAGTTCATGTTGTGAGGGCACTTATTTAACTGAAGCTCGCTCCAAGTACTCTCATAATTACAATCTTATATATATGGCATTCCTCATACAAAATGAACATTTATACACAATAATGCATTGCCTTCAATCAATCATATTGTAACTCACAGAGAGAAACAAATCCAGATTGATGTTAGTATATAGATCTGCAAATGAGGTTCCCATAATGGAAAGTGGTCTCATCCCAAAATCATGTGCAAGACATATCCAGGTCACCATAGGTGTTTTTGTTCATGTGGTTTCCAACAAAAGCACTCTCGTTTGAGCTCTCTTTAGAACAACTAAACACCTATCACAAAATTAAACTTCAAAATTTCAAAATTTGAAATTAAGGGAAGTGAGAAGGGGGGGGGGTTGTCAAATGAGGGATAACACATTAAACAAAGAGCATATTACAGAGACATTGCCAAAAAAAAAAGCTGGGCAGATTAGACAACTACATTAACAAAGGCTTAACCTAAGAAATCATGCAAACATATATCTTCACAAGAATTCTAACCAATAACCAAGTGATGACATAAATCTAGAGTGCAAAAGAAAACATCAAATAGAAAAGGGAGAAATCTGTTCAAAACATATGGAGGTATAAATATCAATCACAAAGGAGAAGTGGATGGAAAAAAAGTTACCCAAAGCAGGATAAAAAGCATCACTATAATTCAGGATAATCAGGGAAATATTTAGAGGGTAACGGATATGTTTATGGGGAAAATGAATAAAATCGTGTCAAAATCATGTGAGTTAAGATGTATATATCAAACCCATGAGTAACCGAGGAAACCCATTTCCAGTTGCAAACAATTTTTTGGCTATAAATTAGTGACACATAGGGTATGTGATCTTATTTCCAAATAAAGGGTGGAACAAAGGAAGCCTATTTCCCATATATAAAAATAGAATTCAAGAATCTCAATAGAGAGAGTACATCCACAATCTACAACAAATTTATTGTGTAAGTAGGTATTCTCCGTAGTTTAGCTTACTTAAATTTCTAACCTTGGCCTCTCTTGAGAAGGTATTCTTCGAGGGATCCCCTCCTTATTTCATGCACCTTAAGGAGAAGTCCTATTTGTGGAGAACTCTATATCCTCGGTGTGACTTGTCATTTCCAAACCAGCGCTTCGTTGTCGGAAAATTCACTTAAGTAGAGCTAGATCATTGCGGGTAGGCTCCGCAATCCGAAACAAGCTCTTCTTATCTCTTTCCTTTAGTATTTTGAATCCATTGATTTACCATTTTCTCCGTGGTTTCGCACCGACGCCCATATAAACAAAAAAGGAAAAACTAGGACTCGACATCACGCAACATAAGCCGTGCATGAAAACAAAGGAGAGGATTAGCAACAAACATCAGATATGCATAACAAAGAGGGTATGAGTATCTTCAAACAGAGGAAACCCAATACCAGTAGAAAACAGAGAACATATCCAGAATCTAGGAGAAACAGAGGAAACACCACGAACCCAATTCCGACAAAGAGGAAACGAGATGACAATGAGCAATCAAGCACCCAAAACCTCAAATCTCGGAGGCGTGGCAATGGTTCCATCGGAAACAGAGGAGCACAAGGAGGGGCGACGGATCGATTACCGGTCCAGAAACTGGCCTCGGCTTTCTTGTACATCTCCCACAGCTGCGGATACTTGATGGGGAACATGCAGAACCTCCGGGAATTCTCCACCAGTATCGGCTCCTGCTCTTCTGCTGCCCCCTCCTCACCTTCCCTTGACCTCCTCTCTGAACCCATCACCCTCTTTCTTGCTTCTCTCTCTCTCTCTCTCTCTCTCTCTCTCTCTCTCTCTCTCTCTCTCTCGTGGCTCAGCCTCTGATTCTCTCTCTCCGCTAAAACCCAAACAAAACCCCCTCGGTTCTTGCCGAAGGGGTAAAACAGAGGGGCTGGAGGATGGAGACGGTATAATTTCCAGAATAAAATAGGTTTCGTTCTCGTTTGTGGTGGTTTTCAGTTGGGAAGCGGGGCTGGGATGAACGATGATGGGAGGCAAGTAGTGAGCCAGCCAACGGTCAAAATCACGCCAACGACGACGTCTCTTCTTAACCACTTGTTCCGCTGGTGCACCACACCGGAGGCGTAGATTGGCCAGGCATAGATGGACTGGCATACCAGCCCATCTAACACTCCATCCGGTCCCTTCAAAAATAAATCTTGTTTTTTCGTCCCATAAATTTGTTTTTCCCCAAATACTCTTATCTTGCCTTATCTCATTTTCCTAAAATTCTTGTGTCCTGCTCAACACCCGCATGCACACATGGCACGTTTCAACGGGGACCTACCTGTATACGGAGAGAGGCGTCGGCGGGTGCAATAGGGCCACTTGGGAAACGCTCCCCAAGTGGGCTCAGCTCTAAGACCATGTGACAACACCCAAGTGCTCCAAAAGGGCGACCTCTTAGAGGGAGGAGAGCACAACAGGTATATGAAGGCATTATCTTCGCTCCCATTACCAATGTAGTCTACTCAGTAGCTGCTTTAGTTCTCATATGCTCCCCGTCGTCTGGTTGTTTAGGTGTTGCCAATGACCCTTTCTTTCTCCTCATCTTTCTCCTTCCTTCTCCTCCTTCATGTTTTCTCCATCCTCCTCCTCCTCCTCCTCCTCCTTGTTACCTTCATCGATGATCCATGGGTACATGTGGTGGTGGTGGCGAGGAGGAAGAGTAGGAGGAGGAGAAGGAATGAGTAGGGTGAGAATGAAGGAGGGGGAAGGAGAGGCCGTGGGGCAAATGGCTAGAAGCAGCTGGGGACGACGATAGAGGCGGTGGCAAGTGGATGGGGGCTAGGGGGCATGATGTTGTAGTTGATGTGACCTGAATCTTGTTAAAACTCTTATTAGACATATGAATTGAATAAATTGACTTTAGTATAATCTTCTTGTGTACATGTTGTTATGACATGTGCTCTGTATCTGTAGGCCATCGGAGTGCATGATGAGCTTCATGCTTAGGATACCCGGTGGATTGGTTCTGTGTTAAACCTAAAAGAAGCTTGCAGCTCTAATGAGGTTGGTTATCTCAATCATGACAAGTTGTTGGCAAGGATAGTGTGGGGGGAAATTTCCGAGCCGCCTTGATCGAGAATCCCACCCCACAGCCTTGATTGAATTTGATGGATTTGCAAGTGTATAGATGAAGATTAGAGAGATGAGACTGAGATAGAGGGTAGAGAGTGTTGACACAAGAATTGTTGACAGAGTTCGGTCTTACGACCTACGTCTCCGGGCGAGAGGTGCCACCTGATCTTCACTATAATTTGAGTAAATAAGGGGTGAGCGTTCTCTTGACATGCCAAGAGAAGCTTCGTACAGTGGGGTTGCACGGAGCAACTAGAAGAGAATAAGAAGGGGAGAATTGAGCTCTAGCACTTGCTCTGAAATCCTCCTCCTCTGATTGAATGACCAACCCTCATCCTGGATGCCTTGGGGGTCCTTTTATAGCGTAGGCACGTGCCCGATATGGCAGTGATGACGTGGCGCTGATGATGTGGTACTGGTTCTGGGCCTCCTTGCTGGGCCCTTATTGGGCCGTTGTTCGGGCCCAACAAGGGGGAGGGCTTGATCTGCGAGCCCCCGTAGAGTGGGCCCATGAATCCGGGTGGGCTTACTCACTTGAGCCGTTGCGCGGACCCATGTCGCTCTGATCCGGTCCGGTACAATTTTTGCACCCACAGTTACCCCCTCCCAGTCGGGTCAGGACCCCCTGGGTCGGCTGGGATTCCAAGGTGCAAACGCCTTAGGATCCTAGCATGGTTGGCAAGGGCCGTCGGTGCCGCGGTTCGTATTAGCAGAGTCTCCGTCTACCGATGCCGAGACTCTTTTGGCGCGAGCCAAAAAGTCTCGGTTTTGCAAGGGGGCGTTTCCGAAAAAGCAATGTGTTTTCCGACCGAGTGGATACCGAGGGGGTATCGAGAGGATACCGAGAGGGTACCGAGACCCTTTTGGTGCAAGCCAAAAAGTCTCGGTTTTGCAAGGGTGTGTTTCCGAAAAAGCAGTGTGTTTTTCGACCGAGTGGATACCGAGGGGGTACCGAGAGGATACCGAGAGGGTACCGAGACACTTCTCCTTTTTCCAAACCGAGAGAATACCGAGCCGCACATCCGTGATGATCGTGGGTCCGTGCTTTTCGATGTGAGCAGCTCTCTCTTTCCTTTCTCTCGCTCTCTCTCCTCTTCAGCCTTCATTCACGTGAGGTTGCAGCTACCCCGCTCTCTCTTTCCTTTCTCTTTCTCTCTTTCCTCTTTGGCTTCTCTCTTTCCTTCTCTGTTTTTCATTCACGTGAGAGAGAGAGCAGCGTCCCTCTCTCTCTCTTTCCTTTCTCTCTCTGTTTCTTTTTTTTTTGTTTGCGTGGTACAGCAGCGGCAGCGTCGGCGTGGAGGTCGGCGGGCAGCGGCGGTGGGTCGCGGGATCTGGCCAGGTGGCGAGGCGAGGCACGAGAGGAGGCGATCGTGCCGGACGCGAGGCCTAGGCCGGGTGCGCACGGGTCCAGGCTTCAGCCGGGTGCGCACGGGTCCAGGCTTCAGCCGGTGCGGGCTGCGAGGGCTGGTGGAGCGGCGCAGACGGCGAGTTGCGGAGGCCGACAGAGCAGCGTTTTTTTCCTTCTGTTTTCGGTGAGAGGAACACGCGAGAGGGGGGCCTTGGGCTGCTGCGAGGCGGAGCGTGAGAAGGGGGGATCGGTACGTCCGACCCTCTCTCTCTTCTCTGCTGCGAGATACACACGGGGGGTCCGACCCCCTCTCTCATCACTACTGCGACACGCACCTGGGGCTTCGAGGAGATATGCATAGCAGGGGGGGTTGGATCGGTTCGTCCGACCCCCGGGGGTTGGAGGAGACACGCGTAGTTGGGGGTTGGATCGGTTCGTCCGACCCCCTCTCTCCTCTATGCTGCAGAGATGCACACGGGCTTGGAGGAGACACGCGTAGTGGGGGGGAGGGTTTGGATCGGTTCGTCCAACCCCCCCGGACTGGCTCAAGCAGCTGCATCGAGGAACACATGGATGGGAGGGAGCGTGAGGTTCATCGGACCCCCCTCGAGTTGCCTCAGATTGCTGCGATGACGGCATGGGTTTGCTAACACGGGCTTCGCGCTAGTCAATGGTGAAAGAGGAGGTCGTCTCCTCTTTGTTGAACATAGCCCTTCCGCCGTGGACGAGCACGTGCCGCCCCCTCTCCTCGTCATTGATGGAGATGACACGCTGTATCGTGGCCTCGAGAGAAGGCCTTTCGCAGTAGAAGTTGGCATCCCGATTAACCACGTTGCATTCATCGTTCGAAACGTAGATCCACATGTCTGTGAGAGCAAAGGTGGCCCTTTTTATCATTTTGGGCCACCGCGGGGTGCTTGAGTGCACGCACATGCGCGACGCGTGAGTCCCCTCTGCACGTGTTGCGTTGGGTCTACCGTGTAACTTCTCCACTGCTGGTCTTCCGAGAGAAAAGTTTTGAAAGCTTCCAACAGCCGTAACTTTTCATATGTGCGTCGGATGAATGCGTATAAGGTGCCGTTGTGTAGGCGCCGAAAAAACGGTCAAAGTGGACGTGAAACATTGTTCGCCTTGACGAGTAACTTTTCCGGTATTCACCTTTATAGAGAGATGACTCTTAAGAGCGCGCCGGCCGGGTTTTAGGCTAGCGTCTTGAAGAGGCATAGATTCGCGGTAACTCATCCGTCTCTGTTCGACACCCAACTGCACCTAGTTACTGTATTCACTAGGGACTGCAGTCGGGCCCTTAGTGATGACGCGATGGTTACCACGAGTCCACCCCCAGATGAGAAGGAAGAATTTTGCTTGTGAAGTTTGTACAGCCAACTCAATAGGTTTGGATGAGATGCTATCCAACCGACCCAATGGAAGACAGCTCTTCGTCTTTCAATGATCACTGTGTGTGGATGACACTTGAATCGGGTTGACTAATAGGTTTGGGTGACGCCGAGCACCCCCCCTCTCGGTTTTCTGTTGAAACCGAGGGGTGGGCTGCTGATGGTGTGCCGTCGCACCCTCCCCACCTGGTTTTTCTGCGAAACCGAGGGGGGGCTGCTTGTTGATGTCGACACATACCCCCTCTTGGTTTTCTGATGAAACTGAAGGGTGGTTATAGCTGATGGTGTGCCGTCACCCCCTCCCCACTCGGTTTTTGTGCGAAACCGAGGGGGGGCTGCTTGTTGATGCCAACACACACCCCCTCTCGGTTTTCTGACGAAACCGAGTAGTGTGCTGATGGTGTGTCGTCACCCCCTCCCCACTTGGTTTTTCTACGAAACCGAGGGGGGGCTGCTTGTTGATGCCGACACACACCCCCTCTCGGTTTTCTGATGAAACCGAGGGGTGGTTGTAGCTGATGGTGTGCCGTCACCCCTTCCCCACTCGATTTTTGTGCGAAACCGAGGGGTGGCTGCTTGTTGATGCCGACACACACCCCCTCTCGGTTTTCTGACGAAACCGAGGGGTGGTTGTAGCTGATGGTGTGTCGTCACCCCTTCCCCACTCGGTTTTTGTGCGAAACCGAGGGGGGGCTTCTTGTTGATGCCGACACCCCATTATTAGGGCTGCTAGAAGAGGCCAAAAAGTGTCAGTATTGAAAATAGTGTGTTTTTCGAATTTCAGCCCCATTTGAAACCGACACTTTTTTGGTAAAACACTGGTGCGCAGGGACGTCGGCGATGGACAATGCTATATTTGAGGGGGCTTCTTAGAGATAATCTAGGATGACGCCGCATGATGGCCAGCCAGTCTTCATCCAATGTACTACGCACCTGGTTACTGTATTCGCCAGGTACTACAGTCGCGTGAGGGTGTTGACTTGGCCAGGATCAAGGAAGCACCATTTTATCCCATGTTTATCCACCATCGACTGCACCAGTGTGGAGACACACACTGACGGAGTTAGACCAGCCACTGACTGAGTCGCCTCGGACTTTGTCTTCGAATGCCAAGGACTGGGCCTGGGGCTTGTAGAGTGCTGAGGCGTTGGTCGCCTCGAGCTTTATCTTCGAGTGTCAAGGGCTGGGCCTTGGGCTTGTAGAGTGCCGAGGCGTTGGTCGCCTCTGACTTTGTCTTCGAGTGTCAAGGGCTGGGCCTTGTGCTTGTTGAGTGCCAAGGCGTTGGTCGCCTCGGACTTTGTCATCGAGTTCCAAGGACTGGGCCTTGGGCTTGTAGAGTGCCGAGGCATTGGTCACCTCGGACTTTGTCTTCGCGTGCCAAGGGCTGGGCCTTGTGCTTGTCGAGTGCCAAGGCGTTGGTTGCCTTGAACTTTGTCTCCGAGGGCCAAGGATGTCTCCTTGAACTTGGTGCATGTCAAAGCGGCGACGTCTGCCTTGGACTTATTCTCATCGCCTCGGATAAGTATAGTTGATAGTTTAGATTGACCTGGATTGTCAGGAGCATTTTTATCTGACTTTCGCCTTGAAAGGGCGTAGTTGAATTGCCTTCGAGCTTCCGACTTGAATGGGTGGAATCGAAGGTCTTTGGTTGACCTGGGTTACCAGGAGCTTTTTACCGGACTTTAGCCTCGAGAGGGCGTAGCCGAATTGCCTTCAAGCTTCCGACTTGAACGGGCGGAATCGAAGGTCTTTGGTTGACCTGGATTGCCAGGAGCCTTTTATCGGACTTTAGCCTCGAGAGGGCGTAGCCGAATTGCCTTCGAGCTTCCGACTTGAATGGGCGGAATCGAAGGTCTTTGATTGACCTGGATTGCCAGGAGCCTTTTTATCGGACTTTTGCCTTGAAAGGGCGTAGCCGAATTGCCTTCGAGCTTCCGACTTGAATGGGCAGAATCGAAGATCTTTGATTGACCTAGGTTGCCAGGAGCCTTTTTATCGGACTTTTGTCTTGAAAGGGCGTAGCCGAATTGCCTTCGAGCTTCCGACTTGAATGGGCGGAATCGAAGGTCTTTGGTTGACCTGGGTTGCCAGGAGCCTTTTTATCGAACTTTAGCCTCGAGAGGGCGTAGCCGAATTGCCTTCGAGCTTTCGACTTGAATGGGCGGAATCGAAGGTCTTTGGTTGATCTGGGTTACTAGGAGCCTTTTTATCGGACTTTAGCCTCGAGAGGGCGTAGCCGACTTACCTTCGAGTTTCCGACTTGAATGGGTGGAATCAAAGGTTTTTGGTTGACCTGGGTTACTAGGAGCCTTTTTATCGGACTTTAGCCTCGAGAGGGCATAGCCGAATTGCCTTCGAGCTTCCGACTTGAATGGGCGGAATCGAAGGTCTTCGGTTGACCTGGGTTGCCAGAAACCTTTTTATCGAACTTTAGCCTCGAGAGGGCGTAGCCGAATTACCTTCGAGCTTCCGACTTGAATGGGCAGAATCGAAGGTCTTCGGTTGACTTGGGTTGCCAGGAACCTTTTTTTTTTTGCCTTAACATGGTGGAATCAAACTTCGAGAGATTTGATTTTGAGAAAAAAGAGATACTTTATTGATACAACAAAGTAGCGGTTACACTTTTTCAGAAGTTGCCCAGCGGACGTTACGATTATGCATCCATGTACTACATTGACTTTTTTTCTCCACTGCTGCTGCCTCTCCTACTCTCGACCTGGTTCTTTATTAGCAAGGTAGCCATCGAGCCACCCTTCTTCGATCAAGTCTTCGATGTGATGCTTTAGTTTTCGACATGTAGAGGTTGGGTGGCCATGGCTGCGATGAAACTCACAGTAGGCTGCCGTATCTCCCGCCTGGTCGGAATTTGGAGGGAGAGGCTGTGGCCACTTGCAAAAGGGCTCGTTCTGCAAGTAGGCGAAGATGTCTTCAATGGAGGTGTTCAGCTCAGTGAACACCCTTTGCTCCCTTGGAGTTCGCCTCTTTTCTGCTGGAGGGGCTTTCGAATCTTTATTGTACCTTTTGGCCTGGGCCTTTTGGTCGGAAGCAGCATGGCCAGACTTCGTGTAGCGTGTTTCATTCGAAGCTTCATCATCTTTCTTATGTTGGGAGTCACGAGACTCACGGGGCTCGCGTAGTCTTCTGGCCCGCTGATTGTCTTCCACCTCTATCTCCCGCTGTACGCGCTTGAACATCGCTTCCAAGTTATTGGGAGGATACCAGATGAAGTCGGTGTAGACGTGGAGCTCTGGCCGGATAGCATTCTGGAATGCCAGCATGATGGCCTCCTCATTATAGGAGCGATCGGTGAGCTCAAAATGCTCATTATGAAACCTCATCGTGAAGCTCCTTAGAGACTCGTCGGAGCCCATCTTCAGCTGGTAGAGTGTATCCAGCCTCTTTTTTGGCTTTAAGTTTAGCCGATAATGGTCCATGAAGAGTTCAGCCAACTCTTTGAATGTGGCCACCGTACCGGTAGGCAGTGTGTAGTACCAGTCGAGGGCAGGTCCCTCGAGGCTTCCCGCAAACATACGGCAAAGAACATGGTTCTCATATTCGTAGGGCGTCAGGGCCTGCTTGTAGGCTAGGATATGGAGAGCAGGGTCTCCCTGGATGCAGTTGAACTTTGGCAGGTTCAGTGTTCGCCAACCCATAGGAAATGGTGTTGCAAGAACCTTGGGATGCAGTGGCCCCACCGAGGTGATTAGTTGCCTACGGTCTTGATGGCGGCGTCCTACGTCGGCAGTATGCCTTAGTCGGTTGAGCAGCTCGCGGGCATCTGTTGCTTTCGTGTGCGAAGGGATAGAATGTCTAGTGGACCTTGTTGACTGAGGTGATCCTTCTCCACGATAGTTGGGCGCACCGTTGACGTCGAGGCGATCCCACACCGTTTGCCTTGGTGCTTGTGTGAATACCTGACGCATCTCGATACGCGGCACATGTGGTTCTTCAAGATGATGACTCACGGCTGGGCGAGTCCTTGGTTGGTCTTCATCAGTAGCTAGAGAGTTGTGGGCCACAACCTCCGCTCTTTCAGCCGCCTTCTTTAGGGAATCCCTCTCTTGCTCGAGGGCCGCCTTCTTCTTGAGGAGATTTAGCAGCTGGAAATCAGCAGCCGAGATCTCGTATGTAGCCTGAGGCTTGCTCCCTTGAATAGCGTGTTCTTTGCCAGATCGACGCCTCGGGGATGACGGGTCTCGCCAATCGCTGTGCCCTTCTGGATGGCTGCCTTGCGGCCCCAGCCGCTCCCGAACATTTCTTCGGTTGGTTGCAACCGAGACTTCTTGTTCTTTTTCGATCAGCATATCGTTTGTTTGTTTAGCACCCGCCTTTGGTGGGTTAGTGCTGGCCTTCACCATCGAGCGTGTTGATGTCGGCGTGATGATGGCGTTGATGTTGATTTGGATGAGGACTTGTGGCTCGTCACCGCAAGTTGAATAGGAGTCGGTAGAGGTGTGGGTAAGACCTCTAACGATATCCCACAGACGGCGCCAAAGATTGTGGGGGGAAATTTTTGAGCCGCCTTGATCGAGAATCCTACCCCACAGCCTTGATTGAATTTGATGGATTTGCAAGTGTATAGATGAAGATTAGAGAGATGAGACTGAGATAAAGGGTAGAGAGTGTTGACACAAGAATTGTTGACGGAGTTCGGTCTTACGACCTACGTCTCCGGGCGAGAGGTGCCATCTGATCTTCACTATAATTTGAGTAAATAAGGGGTGAGCGTTCTCTTGACAGGCCAAGAGAAGCTTCGTACAGTGGGGTTGCACGGAGCAACTAGAAGAGAATAAAAAGGGGAGAATTGAGCTCTAGCACTTGCTCTGAAATCCTCCTCCTCTGATTGAATGACCAACCCTCATCCTGGATGCCTTGGGGGTCCTTTTATAGCGTAGGCACGTGCCCGATATGGCAGTGATGATGTGGCGCTGATGATGTTGTACTGGTTCTGGGCCTCCTTGCTGGGCCCTTATTGGACCGTTGTTCGGGCCCAATAAGGGGGAGGGCTTGATCTGCGAGCCCCGTAGAGTGGGCCCATGAACCCGGGTGGGCTTACTCACTTGGGCCGTTGCGCGGGCCCATGCCGCTCTGATCCGGTCCGGTACAATTTTTGCACCCACAGATAGAACGTGGTAAGTCTCCACCACGGTCCTTACTGGGCACAATGTTTGTGCTGAGTAGGAAATAACATAATGCACGGATTGGTAAGCAAACACTGATGCATTATTAGGGGTGTAAAAAAAGTCCCTTGACTCAAAAGTCAACAACTCGAACCCAGTCTGGCCCGGTCAATGGCTTGACTCGGCCCGGCCCAAACATTGTTGGAATCTAATCCGGGTCAGAGGCTCGCAGCGAAAACGATTTTGGCGGTCGAAAGACCGTTCATGGTGCACGTTACACTATTTAAATTTTCATAGAAACTAATCTACATATGTGTGCATGTGTATGCACGAGAATCGAAAACCCCTAACGGCAATCTAGCGTAATGATTAACTAGCATGGATGCAAATCATAATGCTCGCTAGATCTACATGTTAGATTACACATACCTTTCGTACGGATCTTTTAACCGTGGAGAATTGTCTTCTTTGTCGATGGAGACGGAAGATCGTTCGCGAAGATGCCGACGGTACGAATGGAGATATTGCCTTCTTGTTCACCCGATCTCACACGATGCATGGAACGTCGCTCTCAAATCTCTGAGTGCCTCCGAAGAACGACCCTTCTCCTTCTTCAGAACTCCACGCGAGGAAGACGAAGTAGCAAGCGAGAAACGGAGAGAGATTAGGGAGAGAACTAGAGAGATGAGAGAGGAGGGGGTTCGGATTTTTGCATCACATGGGGCCGGCGCCCATAGCTCCCTTTATAGGGCCTGCCATCCCCCCTTGGATAAGGATCCAAGGGGATAATAACTCCCTCTCATTATCTCTCCATTATCTCCTTTTTATCTCTCCGCGTATTTATCCGTTTTCCCACTTTTTAGGGCTCGATCTTAACCGATTTATCGCCCCATCCCTATCTATATGGCCGGCCCTATAGATGAGGGATTCTCATCCCTACATCATAGGGTCGGCCCTGGTGAGGTGTCCCACCACTAGGATCGGCCAACAGTGAGGTCCGGCAGAGTGAGGTTTTTACCAAAACGCCCTGATGCCTCATTTTGACCATTTCTAGCGTGCGATACCTAGCGGCCATTACTTAAGTGATATCTACTAGTTACTTACTATTAACTGAGGCCATCGGAGGGTGCCTCTAGCAAAGTCAACTAGTCAACTCGCAACATACCCCGGTGCATCGCACCTATACAGCGAAGTTCACTTATGGCTAGGGATTACTACATACGACTCTGCACTAGTCTCGGGCTCAACCCTTAGTACTCGTATGTAGTTACGCATCTACCGTGCTCTAGTGCCAAGCACACACGGAGCGTATACTTCTTTCTTCCTCATGCTTATGGTGTTCCGAGGAGACGGTTCAAGAACCGTACATAATGTTGATAAGGTGGAACCATCAGGGACCGGGGTTCATGGCTTCCAACTCAAGCTCGATCGACACACTACCCGAGTGTACCATCGATCCTCTGAGCTCGAGTTAACCTGCGTAGCCACCCAGAGTGCGACGCAGGCTGCACTCCAATTCACCCAGACTTACTATGTTCTCCATCATACCCCTGCTCTCCGCTTAGTAGTAGTAAACCCGTTGTCCCTCCACTTGATGCCATGATTCACTTCGAGCGGTGAAGACTACCGTCAGACTCGAATGATCATATGACTTGGTTCCTTCCAGGTTGACCTATACATCGTACCTCTGATTACCCCGTCGAGTAATCGAACCCGGTCAACAGTCAAACTGATGACCACCAGGCCTGGGTTTGGTACAGTGTAAGTCACACCAAGGAACGCACCTCCCATCAGGGGTGTGGATGGCCTGCAGGAGTGACACACTAATGCAACGCCAGCCGAGTAACCCAGTACACCGTGGTTTTGGATCACTGCATATGGACCCTCACACATTGGTGCGCCAAAGCACCACGCAACTGGTTAGTCCATCAGTCGTGGTTCCTCAGGGTTTAGGACCGTTTTACCCTAAGCAGAAACACGGCTTAGTGTACCAGTGTCTGCTCACTGATCTGTACACCGTGTTAGTTCCGTTCAGACACAGACACTGTGCCTGGTGATGACCATGGTGAAGACATCCCATGAACTGTCATCGCCAACAGCTTAACATGATGAGGCGACCAACCTGATCATAGCTGCGAACTTATTTAGGTTATATGGGACCAATCCACTCAGTCTTCAACTCAGTGGACTACCATATAACCATGGCTCTCTGTTCTCAAAAGAACACGTAACTATGTTACGCACCTATATGCATCTCATATATTAATAACTATCAATCTTTATTAGACCAAAAACATAAAGTTTTACAAGCTTAGAACACATCAATCCTAACAATCTCCCACTTGGTCTAGCGAAGCAAAACAGTTTTGACTCCCATCGCGTCCACATGTCGCTCGAATGCCTTGGTAGGTATTGCCTTTGTGAAAGGATCAGCAACATTATCTGTAGATGCAATCTGCGTCACCGCTACTCGCCCTTGCTTTTGAAACTGCCGAATCAAGTGGAACTTGCGCTCGATGTGCTTCCCCTTTTGGTGATGTCTTGGCTCCTTAGCTTGTGCTACCGCCCCACTATTGTCGCAGTAAAGCACAATAGGTAACTGGGCCTCTGGTACACATCCCAAATCCGTAAGGAATTTCTTGAGCCATACCGCCTCTTTGGCTGCCTCGCACGCTGCAACTTACTCAGCCTTTGTGGTAGAGTCTGCGATGCATTTCTGCTTCACACTCTGCCAACTAACCGCTCCTCCTCCTAGCACAAACACAAAACCTGATGTCGACTTTCTGGATTCTAAATCTGACATAAAGTCAGAATCTGTATATCCAATCGGCGTCAGTTCTTGTCCAGTGTAAACCAACTCATAGTCCCTTGTTCTACGAAGGTACTTGAGTATACACTTCACAGCTGTCCAGTGATCTGGATCCGGATTCGACTGAAACCGACCCATCATTCCTACTGCGAAACAGATATCAGGCCTTGTACAATGCATAGCATACATTAGACTACCTAATGCCGAAGCATAAGGTATCTTCTGCATTTCTGCTCTCTCCTCAGGTGTCTTAGGACATTGATCCTTAGACAGTTTTATGCCATGTCTAAATGGCACAAAACCCTTCTTGGAGTTTTGCATGTCAAATCTAGCCATAACCTTATCTATATACGCAGCCTGTGATAGCGAATCCTGTTCTGGCGATCACGTGTTACCTTGATCCCCAAAACATAACTCGCTTCACCTAGGTCTTTCATATCGAACTGTGTTGACAATCAGACCTTTACCGTTGACAATATTCCTACATCATTTCCAATGAGCAGAATATCGTCTACGTAAAGTATTAAATATACTACTGTGGTCTTATCAGTCCTCTTGTATACACATGGTTCATCCTCGTTTTGAGTAAATCCATATGACTGGATTGCCTGATCAAAACGGATGTTCCAACTTCTAGATGCTTGCTTTAGTCCATAAATGGACTTCTGCAACTTGCAAACTAGATGTTCCTGACCCTCTGACTCAAAGCCTGGTGGCTGAATCATATAAATGTCTTCTTCCAAATTTCCATTAAGGAATGCTGTCTTGATATCCATTTGCCAGATCTCCCAGTCATAATGGGCTGCAATGGATAGGAGGATCCGAATAGACTTTATCATAGCTACCGGCGAGAAGGTTTCGTCAAAGTCGATCCCTTCTATCTGGGTGTAACCCTTGGCAACTAATCTAGCTTTATAAGTCTCTATTGTACCATCGGATCCTCTCTTCTTCTTATACACCCACTTACACCCAATAGGTTTAATATTGGATGATGGTGTAACAAGAGTCCAGACTGCGTTATGGGACATTGATTCAATTTCTACCTCCATAGCCTTTTGCCAGTCAGAGCTGTCAGAAGCTCCCACTGCCTCATCGTAGCTTAGTGGGTCATCCTCCTGACCCTCTGGATCAACCAATAAGGTTTCTCCATAGTATCTGTCAGGAGCTCTGATGTTTCTCCCACTGCGACGAGGTGGTGGTGGTGTTACAGGATTAACAGGTTCTACAGTATCTGGTATATTATTATCTGTAATGTCAGCTCCTACTATGCTTTTGGATGCGCTATCTGAACTAGTACCCAGCAGTTCATCCAGAACTACCTTACTAGTAGGTTTGTGGTCCACAATATAATCCTGTTCTAGGAAATAGGCGTTCGTAGAAACGATCACTTTCTTTTCCTTAGGATCATAAAATAGACCACCTTTGGTCTCCTTGGAATACCCTACAAATAAGCATACTCTGGTTTTAGATTCCATCTTTTCCCTCTTATCCCTTCGCACATGTGCAGGGCATCCCCATATTCTGAAATGCTGTATCAATGGCTTTCGCTTTGACCACAGTTCTCTAGGGGTTAGAGGCACTAACTTAGACGGAACGTGATTCAGAATATAAACTGCTGTTTGTAGGGCATATCCCCAAAAGGTCATTGGTAAACTGGCGTAACTCATCATGCTACGAACCATGTCCAACAAGGTTCGATTCCTTCTCTCGGAAACTCCATTCTGTTGTGGGGTACCTGGAGCAGTTAACTGGGATTTTATCCCATGCTCCACCAAATACCCTAGGAACTCGTCAGATAGGTATTCACCTCCTCGATTTGATCGAAGGGTTTTTATATATTTACCTGTCTGCTTTTCTACTTCAGCCCTGAACTCTTTGAACATGTCAAAGGATTCCGACTTCCGATGCATCAGGTAAATGTAACCATATCTTGAGTAATCATCAATGAATGTGATGAAATACTCATGTGTTAGAATTGGTGAGGTCTATAGCTCGTAAAAACCTAGTGTTTAGCTTTGTATGGTTGATAGTATAGGATTGCATATTGGTACGTACCTTAGTACGTGTTCTGATTACAGAACAGAGAGCTATGGCTACATGGTAATCCACTTGAGTGGGAGACTCAAGGGACTGGTCCCATGTAACCTAAATACGTTCGCAGCTCTGATAAGGGTTGGTCGCCCTATCAGGATAAGCTATTGGGATGACAGAGCGTAGGTGTCTCCACCACGGTCATTACCAGGCACAGTGCCTGTGGCCGAACGGAACCAACACGGTGCACAGATCGATGAGCAGACATCGGTGCACTAAACCGTGTTTCTGCTTAGGGTAAAACGGTCCTAAACCCTGAGGAACCATGTCTGGTGGACTAACCAGTTGTGTGGTGCTTTGGCGCACCAATGTGTGAGGATCCGGATGCAGTGATCCAAAACCACGGTGTACTGGGTTACCCGGCTGGCGTTTCATCAGCGTGTCACTCCTGCAGGCTATCCACACCCCTAACGGGAGGTGCGTTCCTTGGTCTGACCTACGTCGTATTAAACCCTGGCCAGGTGGTCATCAGTTGGACTGGTGACGGATCCGGTTGCTCGGAAGAGTAATCGGAGGTATGATGTATGTGGTCAACCGGGAAGGAACCGAGTCATATGAGCACTCGAGTCTGACGGTATTCTCCACTGCTCGAGTTGCATCATGGCACCAAGTGGAGGGACAGCGAGTTTACCATACTAAGCGGAGAGCAGGGGTATGAGAGAGAACATAGTAAGTCCGGGGGAATTGGAGTGCAGCCTGCGTCGCACTCTGGGTGGCTACGCAGGTTAACTCGGACTCAGAGGATCGATGGTATACTCGGGTAGTGTGTCGATCGAGTCTGAGTTGGAAGCCATGAACCCTGGTCCCTGAAGGTTCCACCTTATCGACATTATGTACGGTTCTTATACCATCTCCTCGAAACACAGAACGTAGTTAGAGGAAGCGAGAAGTCCAAGCATACGCTCCGTGAGTGCTTTACACTAGTGCACGGTAGATGCGTAGCTACGTGTGTGCACTAAGGGGAAACCCTAGGTTAGTGCAGAGACGCATGCAGCAATTCCTTGCCATAAGTGGACTTTGCCACATGGGTGCGACGCATCGGGACATGTTGCGAGTTGACTAGTTGACTTCACTAGGGGCACCCTACGGGAACCTCAGAGAATAGTGAAATCACTGGTGCACTTCACTTATGTGTGCCTTGCAAAGACTCGTACACGAGGAACGGCCAACTAGTGGCATAAGGGCGTTTTGGTCATACCATGCGCCACTATGCACTAAGGGGGCCGGCCCAAAGTGTTGAGAGACTGGTCAAGGCCGGCCCCATTAGTTTCGGGAGGTTGTTGCCTCCGATGAAGGGGCCGGTTATGAGGCGCAGAAAACGGGCTGGTTTTGACCGTTTTCGAAAACAAGAAAAGGATAGAGATAAAGAAGAGATATATAGGGATAAGGTTTGAATCTATCATCCTTATCCATACTGTCCTTATCCATATAAATAGGCCGGCCCTATATATGAGAAGGAGAGAGAGGGTGCACGAAATTAATAGAGCCATGCAAGCCCTAGGGCCGGCCATGGCATGGGGAAACCCTAGCCGCCCCCTCTCCTCTCTTCGCATCTCCTCTCTCGTCTCTCTCTCCCTCGCTTGCGCCATTGGATGGCGACTCATCTTCCTCATGTGATGTTTTGTAGAAGGAGAAGGCTCGTCGTATGGAGGCACTCAGAGATCCATCGACGAGGTACCGTGCATCGTGTGAGATCGGGTGAACTAGAAGGCGTCTCCCGTAACCTTTTGCTGTCCAGAATCTGCACAGAAAATCAACGTTGTTTCTGCGATTTCGGGATCTACAGAAGTCCAAACGACATGAAACTTATTGGAAAAGTTGCGTCTCGAAGTTGTCTACCTGCAGTCCAAATTTCAGTCCAATCGGAGTTCGGAGCAGAAAGTTATGGCCGTCGCACCGAAGCTATATCGAGCAGATCCGTAGCCCGTCTCCATCGACAAAGAAGAAAATTGTCGCGGTGAAAGATTTCGCACGCAGGTATGACCTCTAACAAGTAGATCTAACATAATTAGAACATGCATTCATGCTAGTTTGTTCTTTCGCGTTAGATCATCGTTAGGGGTTCGCGTAGTTGCCATGCTAGATTCATACACGCATATGTAGATCGTTTCGATGAAAATTTTGATATGTAACGCACACCGCTCACGGTCCTCGGACCTTCACTTTGCTTCCGCTGCGGGCCTATACCATGGATTTATTTCCAACAATTGGTATCAGAGCCACGCTAGTGGTGTGCGTTTCATGTTTTTTTTCATGAAACCGTCATGTGCGCGCATGAATAGTATGTGCCGCCATCGGGGTTCTACGAGTAGATCATGCATAGTAGATTTTGTATGTTCTATGAATCGTTCTTGCAGGGCGCCGCTTCTAAAATTATTCTGGATATGTGATTGCTTGCTACCGGGGGTCGGACCCCGTGTTAGCGATTTTGTCTGGATGTTTTTTCTTCTGTGTGTGGATAGATTTTAGAGCCATAGTCGGGCAAGAGGTGAAGATTTACCACCCTTGATTCCCAGGCTTTTGCTAGGTTTGTTTTCCTTTTCTTTCTAGGAAATTGTGTACGAGCGAGCACTTGCTCGAAGCGTACTAGATCTTTTTCGGTTACAGATTGAAGAGGAGGACTTACCGTGGAGATCCACCACTGGGAAGATGAGCGGAACCTTGGAGGACGATGGCGATCCGGCGAAGCGTACACGATGACGGCAAAGGGCATAAAGCGTCAGAAGATCGTATACAGAGGTTTGCACCGGATCGAGGAGCCTTGTGAAGGAGACAGAGAGCCTGCGCTGTGCCAGTCAGGTTCAAGGGTCGGACCCTGAACTTGATTCAGTTGTGTGCTTATTTCTTTCAGTAGTTCTTTATATTTCTGTAGAGAACCCCGATGCGATAATTTGATTATCTGTGTCAGAGGGATGCCCTTTCCCCTCGGGTCCTAGCGACCTTATTAGGATTGGATTCCACTAGTGACGCCTATTATTTAATTGACCCTTGATGATAGTATGAATTCCTCACATTTGGTTATGCCCCCATTAGGTCAACACCCGATTAGTCGGGTGTGCCTATTTGGCAAGCATCGAAACCTAGAATGAGTTGGAATTCTACTATGACATCATTCGTCAATTTTATAAGCAAGGCGCCATGGTAGTGGAAGACCTTTCCTGTCAGTCTGACCTTAGGCTAGGCTCCAGGGCATTAGCGTGATAGCCAAGTTTGCAAAGCATCAATGTTCTTGGGATATGTAATGTGACCCTTGAGTGAAGAAATCCACTCGAGGCAGGGACTATGATATTCCAAGATCGATTAATGCTTCGCGAAAGGTTTGAATGCTAGTGGGAGCACGGTATGACCAGGGTCTAGTGTATAGGTTGTCGTGACCTTAGTGTACACTCATACTTGCATTAAATAACCCTCAACTTTAATAAGGGATGTAAGAGAGGACTTTTAGAGATCCTCTGGCCTCCACGGCCAGTCGTTTTGTGTTTGGGTGGGGATGCATAACTTCACACCCCCTAGGGTGGGAGCTGTGTGTTTCCATGCCAAATTACTTAATGACCTCCCTAAGGATATGGCGATTACGAGGCCAGGAGAGAAGGGCTTTTCATCCCACCCTAGTGGGGGCCGCATGAACTCCCGTGTCATAATTGCTTAGGCTCGTGGGTAAGCATCCTAAGTGCACGTGAGGTATTCGTTGCGAAGACAACGGTGATCACGTGGCACTGGCCAAAAGATAACCATGGTCCATCAAAGCCCTTAGTTGGCAGATTTGGACTGGGTCAAGGAAAGGCCCGTGTAAGCGGATTGACGCTGCATGATGCCCCCTAGGGCAGGTGTAGTCGATTTCGAGATCTTACATACATGGTTAATTAATCCATAGAGGTGTCTTCGCTGTGAGGGTAGCGCTGACATTTGGATATAATTAGCTTATTTTCAAAATCCATAAAATAAGTTATTTTGCATTCATTTTCATTCAACCATATAGTTCCTCTATCCGCTATCCCATAAGAGAACCAGTTATCGGGTCTCTAACTACGTAGAGTGGAAGCACAATCTTTAGCTTATGCTTAGGGTAGTAAATGTACATTGGCATGCAATCTAAATATCCCTGTACTAGACCTAATGGGTCCATATATCACTAGGGCACTAACTAGGGCATATGAAGACTGGTGAGAGTCTAAGGAGATGTGCAAGTGCTATGTTATAGCAGACTTGCGGACAATTCTTTAGAATCGAGTCAGAGATATGCCGGGTCTTCTCTAATTAAGTTTTACTTGCATTAGATGTCTGGAAGGCGAAGTCAGTCGACTCATCGCTTTTCCACTAAGATACTTGTCGGTACCGAGATGTCAGTGGGTATGCTTGTTCGGGAACACATCTTTGAGTTCCAGAACAAACTAGATTCCCAAGACATGGTATCAGATGACGAGGTAGTGGAAGACGTCTGTCTTGCATCCTTGTCTGGAACCTTCGAAGGCGTTATCAGAGACTTTAGCTTTAACAAGTTAGAGATGATAAACGCAGAACTTCTAAGGAGATTTCCAAGAGACAAAGGATGAGATCAAGATTAAAGGCAATGCCTTTAGTGCTTAACCTAGGTCTTCTTTAGAAGAACCTAAGGGAATAACTTATAAGAGATCGAAAACTATTCTAGTGCAGAAACTGGTGTGGAATCCTAAGTCTGGTAACGCCAAGGACGGAAGTATTTCCGCTGTGGCGAGCATAGGGGATATTTGAAGATTGAGTATGACCTCAGGATGTTAGGAGTTGAGTCGCTATCTAGTAGCAGTTCTTATGCTTCTTGGAATGTAGACTTCTGGTCTACAGATATTCAAGGAAAGCAAAAGGCTACTTTATAGTGAAGGAATCCTAACATAGGTACTGATGCCATAAGCCGCTGCGGAAGCTGTTAGATATGATTGTCTTAGTTTTTCCAAAATACGGATTTTGTTTTTTAGAGATGTAGTTCTGTTTCCTCTTTGGTAAATGAAGTTTTTAGTTTTAGACAGCACCGTAGGTGTGTATCTTAAACTAAAAAGATAGCTTCATTACTAGAGAAATAGATCAGAATAATCTCTTTATATTTAATCCTAATTCGGAAATAGATATCATGACAGCTGCAGCGTCTTATTTAAATTCATCTAAATCCTTCGGAGAAGCTATCCCATTTGTGACCCCTCTGATTTAGATATTCTGCCTTAGATAAATTCAAAGGTAAAAGAAGGCCGAGTTTCTGTTCACAGATTCATCGGAGATCCTTCTAACCTATGAATGTTATCTGGAAGGCAGAATAACTAAAAGGGCCACTAAGGTATTGGAGTTAGTTAATTTTGACGTCTATGGTTCCAAGAGCGTCTAGACGATAGAAGACTCTTCGATTTAATCGAAGAAATAAGTCACTATCGGACGAGTTCCATAGGATCCTGAGAGAGTATGGGATTATCTCCCAGTTAAATGCTCTAAGGATGACACGTCAGAATGAAGTCTCCGAGAGAAGGAATCGGACTCTGTTTGACATGGTCCGTAGTATGATGAATATTGCCAAGTATACTACCCACCTTTGGTGGGGTTGTACCTTAAAACAGTAGCTTATATCTAAAACTATCTCTCATCTAGATCAGTACCTCAGACCTATAGAGAGCTATGGTCTAAGCGAAAGCTGACATTATAGTGTCTCGAGATATAGAGTTATCCTGCACTTGTGCAAAACGACAAGAGGGATGAGATGGAGATGTAGTTCCAGGTATATCTGTTTGTAGGTTATCCTTAGGAGGCATAAGATGGACTGTTTTATGATCTTGAGGTTAGGAAGGTAATCGTTTCTACGAACACCATCTACCTAGATCAAGATTATATTATAAGACCATAAGTTTATCAGTAAGGTAGTTCTGGGTGAACTACTGGGTACTGGTAGAGAGTGCGCATTTGAAAAACGTAGTGGGAGTAGATGATACAAGAAACTAGTATACCAGGTATTGTAGAAACGATTCACTTTGTACCACCACCACCTCATCGTTGTGGGACCATCAGAGCTCCTGAAAGATACTATGGAGAAACTTTGATAGTTAATCCAGAGTTTCAGGAGGATGATCCTTAGAGCACGAAGAAGTAGTGGGAGCCTCCTTTGTACCACCACCACCTCATCGTTGTGGGACCATCAGAGCTCCTGAAAGATACTATGGAGAAACTTTGATAGTTAATCCAGAGTTTCAGGAGGATGATCCCTAGAGCTACGAAGAAGTAGTGGGAGCTTCCGACAGCTCTGACTGACAAAAGACCATGGAGGCAAGCTTACATCAATGTCCCTTGGAACAGTCTTGACACTTATAGCACTATCACCCTTCAGGGTGTAGGAGGTGTATAAGAAGAGCACCCGGTTAAGACTTAAGTAGCTAGATTAGTTACCAAAGGAGAAGGGATTGACTATGTCAAAACCATCTCACTGGTAGCTATGCCTAAGTCTATAACGGATCCTCTTAATCCATCACAGCCCATTATAGTTGGGAGATCTGGTTGATGGATGTCAAGACAGTTATTCCCTAACGGAAATTTGAAAAGGGACATATGGATGATGTAGCCTCAGGCTTTGTGTCAGTAGGTTAGGAAGATATGGAATGCAAGTTGCAATGGTCCATTTATGGACTGATGCAAGCATCCAGGTTGGAATGTCTATTTTGATCAAGGGAATCCGCTCACACGGATTTGATCAGAATGAGGATAAACCAAGTTGGTACAAGAAAGGTAAAATAGCTACAAGGGTGTATTTAGTACTTTACGTTAACGATATTTTACTGATTGAAAATGATGTAAGAATATTGTTTACGGTAAAGGTTTGTAGTCATCACAATTCGATGTGAAAGACCCTAATGAGGCGAGTTATGCTCTGGGAATCAAGGTAACTCGAGACAACCAGAGCAAGATTCTCTTGCTGTCACAGGCTACGCATGAAGATAAGATTCTAGCCAGATTCATTTTAAGAGGCTAGATATCTATTGCGCGGCAGGAAGATGGGTGGTTTCAGTCGAACCCGGGTCCAGATCTTTGGACCGATGTGAAGGGTATACTCAGAAATCCTCGTTAAGTAAGGATTGTGAGTTAGTTTGCACTTCACAGGTCCTGATATCGATTGGACACACAGGATCTGACTTTGGTGTCAGATGTGTGTTTCAGAGAATCGATTTCAGGGATTATTTTTATTTTGGGATTAGAAGAGGTAATTGGTAGAGTGTGAAGCAAGTGCATCACAGACTCTACCACAGATGCTTAGCACGTTGTTGCGTGCGAAGTAGTATATCAGGTGGTAAGGCTTAGGAAGTTCTTAGAAAACTTGGGACGCGTACCAGACGCTCAGTTATCTGTTGTTACAACAGAAGAGCGGTAAGCAAGGTCCAAGGAGACTAGGCACCGCCGCGAGGGGAAACCCATCAAGTACAAACTCCACTTGATCTGACAGTTATATGAGGAAATGCAAGTAGCGGTACTGAGGTGGAATCTACAGACAATGTTGTCAATTCCTTTAGGGAATTCCTGCAAAGGCTTTTGGGCAGCATGTAGAAGCTACAGAGCTCAACACCGTTATTCCTCGTTAGACCTAGTGGGAGATTGTTAGAATTGGTGAGGTCTATAGCTCGTAAAAACCTAGTGTTTAGCTTTGTATGGTTGATAGTATAGGATTGCATATTGGTACGTACCTTAGTACGTGTTCTGATTACAGAACAGAGAGCCATGGCTACATGGTAATCCACTTGAGTGGGAGACTCAAGGGACTGGTCCCATGTAACCTAAATACGTTCGCAGCTCTGATAAGGGTTGGTCGCCCTATCAGGATAAGCTGTTGGGATGACAGAGCGTAGGTGTCTCCACCACGGTCATTACCAGGCACAGTGCCTGTGGCCGAACGGAACCAACACGGTGCACAGATCGATGAGCAGACATCGGTGCACTAAACCGTGTTTCTGCTTAGGGTAAAACGGTCCTAAACCCTGAGGAACCATGTCTGGTGGACTAACCAGTTGTGTGGTGCTTTGGCGCACCAATGTGTGAGGATCCGGATGCAGTGATCCAAAACCACGGTGTACTGGGTTACCCGGCTGGCGTTTCATCAGTGTGTCACTCCTGCAGGCTATCCACACCCCTAACGGGAGGTGCGTTCCTTGGTCTGACCTACGTCGTATTAAACCCTGGCCAGGTGGTCATCAGTTGGACTGGTGACGGATCCGGTTGCTCGAAAAAGTAATCGGAGGTATGATGTATGTGGTCAACCGGGAAGGAACCGAGTCATATGAGCACTCGAGTCTGACGGTATTCTCCACTGCTCGAGTTGCATCATGGCACCAAGTGGAGGGACAGCGAGTTTACCATACTAAGCGGAGAGCAGGGGTATGAGAGAGAACATAGTAAGTCCGGGGGAATTGGAGTGCAGCCTGCGTCGCACTCTGGGTGGCTACACAGGTTAACTCGGACTCAGAGGATCGATGGTACACTCGGGTAGTGTGTCGATCGAGTCTGAGTTGGAAGCCATGAACCCTGGTCCCTGAAGGTTCCACCTTATCGACATTATGTACGGTTCTTATACCATCTCCTCGAAACACAGAACGTAGTTAGAGGAAGCGAGAAGTCCAAGCATACGCTCCGTGAGTGCTTTGCACTAGTGCACGGTAGATGCGTAGCTACGTGTGTGCACTAAGGGGAAACCCTAGGTTAGTGCAGAGACGCATGCAGCAATTCCTTGCCATAAGTGGACTTTGCCACATGGGTGCGACGCATCGGGACATGTTGCGAGTTGACTAGTTGACTTCACTAGGGGCACCCTACGGGAACCTCAGAGAATAGTGAAATCACTGGTGCACTTCACTTATGTGTGCCTTGCAAAGACTCGTACACGAGGAACGGCCAACTAGTGGCATAAGGGCGTTTTGGTCATACCATGCGCCACTATGCACTAAGGGGGCCGGCCCAAAGTGTTGAGAGACTGGTCAAGGCCGGCCCCATTAGTTTCGGGAGGTTGTTGCCTCCGATGAAGGGGCCGGTTATGAGGCGCAGAAAACGGGCTGGTTTTGACCGTTTTCGAAAACAAGAAAAGGATAGAGATAAAGAAGAGATATATAGGGATAAGGTTTGAATCTATCATCCTTATCCATACTGTCCTTATCCATATGAATAGGCCGGCCCTATATATGAGAAGGAGAGAGAGGGTGCACGAAATTAATAGAGCCATGCAAGCCCTAGGGCCGGCCATGGCATGGGGAAACCCTAGCCGCCCCCTCTCCTCTCTTCGCATCTCCTCTCTCGTCTCTCTCTCCCTCGCTTGCGCCATTGGATGGCGACTCATCTTCCTCATGTGATGTTTTATAGAAGGAGAAGGCTCGTCGTATGGAGGCACTCAGAGATCCATCGACGAGGTGCCGTGCATCGTGTGAGATCGGGTGAACTAGAAGGCGTCTCCCGCAACCTTTTGCTGTCCAGAATCTGCACAGAAAATCAACGTTGTTTCTGCGATTCCTGGAGTTACAGAAGTCCAAACGACGTGAAACTTATTGGAAAAGTTGCGTCTCGAAGTTGTCTACCTGCAGTCCAAATTTCAGCCCAATCGGAGTTCGGAGCAGAAAGTTATGGCCGTCGCACCGAAGCTATGTCGAGCAGATCCGTAGCCCGTCTCCATCGACAAAGAAGAAATTTGTCGCGGTGAAAGATTCCGCACGCAGGTATGACCTCTAACAAGTAGATCTAACATAATTAGAACATGCATTCATGCTAGTTTGTTCTTTCGTGTTAGATCATCGTTAGGGGTTCGCGTAGTTGCCATGCTAGATTCATACACGCATATGTAGATCGTTTCGATGAAAATTTTGATATGTAACGCACACCGCTCACGGTCCTCGGACCTTCACTTTGCTTCCGCTGCGGGCCTATACCATGGATTTATTTCCAACATCATGGCCTCCTATCGCCTTGACGTTCATGGGTCCACACACATCCGAATGGATTAACTCTAACACCTCAGTAGCTCTTACTCCTTTGCCTTTAAAGGACCTCTTGGTCATCTTGCCTTCCAGGCAGGATTCACAGGTGGGAAGGATCTCCGTAGGATCTGTTTCCAGAAGCTCGGCCTTCACCATTCTATGGATCCTATCTAAGGCAATATGCTCAAGTCGTAAGTGCCACAGGTGGGTTAAATTTTCCGAAGGATTCTTACGGTTAGATGAATTAACATTAAATGCTGAAGTTATTATGTTATCCTTTTCAAATTTAGGACTTACAACATAGAGATGATTCTGAACCATTCCTCTTATTATAAAAGTTCCATTCAGTTTAAACGACACACCAAAAGCATCAAAATAAACTGAATAACCTTCATTAACTAAAGAAGAAACAGAAATTAAGTTACGTCGCAAGGACGGTACATAAAAGACATCTCTAAGAGTCAAAGTCTTATTATTCGAAAAACTAAGATTAACATCTCCAATAGCTTCAGCAGCAGCCACGGCCTCAGTTCCCATGCTCAGGGTCACCTCTCCATCAAGCAATCTTCTGCTTTCCCGAAACCCCTGAAGAGAGTTACAGGCATGGTTAGTGGATCCAGAATCCACAATCCAACTAGCAAAAGTACTATTACTTGAAAGAAATGATTCAACAACTAAGAGTTGTAGATTACATTCACCAGCATTCTGAGGCTTCTTGCAGTCCTTCTTCCAATGACCCTTCTGGCCACACCGGAAGCACTTCGTGCTCGGTTTCTTTGATTCTCCAGACCCAGAGGCTCCAGCAGAGTCCTGCACAGGCAGTGACTTAGGTTTCCTTTTATGTTTCTTGCCCTGAGGTTTACCAGGCTTCTTGAAGGATCTGCGTTGCACGTGAAGTGCTTCGCCCTTCTGCTTGAAGCCATCCTCAGCTGCCTGGAGAGCTCCTAGAAGCTCTGCATTTGTCATAGCCAACTTGTTCAAATTAAAGTTGGTGACAAAGCCTTCAAAGGCTCCAGACAGTGACGAGAGGAAGATGTCTGTCATCACCTCGCCTTCTAGCATAATGTCCATGGTAGCTAGTTCGTTCTGGAACCCAAACATTTTCATCATGTGTTCCCGAACCAGCGTCCCATTGGACATCTTAGTGCCGACGAGTTTCTTGATGGTAAGGTATCGCGTAACGCGATTGTGACCTTCAAACATCTCCTTCAAGTACAACATCATGTCAGAAGCGTCGGGCATCTCCTCGACTTGCTTCTGCAGAGTTGTTTGCAAGGATGCTATTATATAGCATTTACATATCTCATTAGATTCCTTCCAGTCAGTGAATGCCTTTAACTGTGCCTCTGTGGCATTGGGTCCTGGCAAATCTGGCTCAGGGTCATTAAGGGCTGACATATGTTTACCAATCCTTAGGACCAGGTACAGGTTGCGCTTCCAATCCTCATAGTTGGGACCGGTAAGTTTGTGGTCATTTAGGATGGCGGACAGGGGGTCTAACTTAGTCATCTGAAAATAAAGATTGAATAATGAGTATGCATAAAAACTTATTTTATGGATTTTTAAAACAAGCTAATTATATCCATATGTCGACGCTACCCTCAAGCGAAGCCATCTCTATGGATTAATTAACCATGTATGTAAGATCTCGGAATCGGCTGTACCTGCCCTAGGGGGCATCATACAGCGTCAATCCGCTTACACGGGCCTTTTCCTTGACCCTATCCAAATCTGCCAACTAAGGGCTGTGATGGACCATGGTTATCTTTCGGCCAGTACCACGTGATCACCGTTGTCTTCGCAACGAATACCTCACGTGTACTTAGGATGCTTACCCACGAGCCTAAGCAATTACGACACGGGAGTTCATGCGGCCCCCACTAGGGTGGGATGAAAAGCCCTTCTCTCCTGGCCTCGTAATCGCCATATCCACAGGGAGGTCATTAAGTAATTTGGCATGGAAACACACAGCTCCCACCCTAGGGGGTGTGAAGTTATGCATCCCCACCCAAACACAAAACGACTGGCCATGGAGGCCAGAGGATCTTTTAAAAGTCCTCTCTTGCATCCCTTATAAATCTGAGGGTTATTTTGCGAGTATGAATTTATGCAAATGCAAAGGTAGCGACCTCCTAAATACTAGACCCTGGTCACACCATGCTCCCACTAGCGTTCAAACCTTTCGCCTAGCATTAATCACTCTCGGAATATCATAGTCCCTGCCTCAAGTGGATTTCTCCATTCAAGGGTCACATTACATATTCCAAGAGTATTGATGCTTTGCAAAATTGGTTATCACGCTAATGCTCTGGAGCTAATCCTAGAGTCAGACTCACTGGAAAGGACTCCCACTAGTCATGGCGCCTCGCTTATAGATTTGACAATTGATGTTCAATGGATCTCCATCTCATCTTTGATTTCGATGCTGGCCAAATAGGCACACCCGACTAGTCGGGTGCTCTCCTAATGGTGGCATAACCATATGTGATGGGATCCCACTAACATCAAAAGTCAACTAAATAATAGGCGTCATCTAGCGGGATCCTATCCTCAAACAGTCGCTTGGACCGGAGGGGAAAGGCATCCCTCTGAAAACTGATAATGACATTATCTCATCGGGGTTCGATATGAATCTTAAAGAACTAATTAAAGAAAGCAACCATTAAAACTGAATTAAGTTCAGGGTCCGACCCCTGAACCTAATTAGCACAGCGCAGGCCTCTAGCTTTCTTCGCAAGGTTCCTCGGTCCGGCTCCTCCGTCGCTCTCGCGAACACTTTACCGGATCGTCTTCATCCTCCAGGGTTCCGCTTCCGCTCCCGATGGTGGATTTCTTTGGCACATCTTTCTTCTCGATCTGTAACCGAAAAAGTCTAGTACGCTACGAGCAAGTGCTCGGTCGTACACAATTTCCTAGAAATAAAAGAAAACACACCTAGGAAAAAGCCATGGAAAATCGAGGATGGTCAACCCCCATCACTCGCCCAATCTACGGCTCAATTACAAATCCACACATAGAAAGCAAATCCAGACATTTGCTATCTCGGGGTCCGACCCCCGGTAGCAAGCACAAATCATAGATCTAGATTTTTTATAGCGGCGCCCTACAAGAATGATTAATAGAACAAGCACAATCTATACATATGCATGATCTAAGCGTAAGAACCCCGATGATCTCACGCATTCATCATGCGCACACATGTTAGTTTCATAAAAAAACGTGAAACGCACACCACTAATGCGGCTCTGATACCAATTGTTGGAATCTAATCCAGGTCAGAGGCTCGCAGCGGAAACGATTTTGGCGGTCGAAAGACCGTTCATGGTGCACGTTACACTATTTAAATTTTCATAGAAACTAATCTACATATGTGTGCATGTGTATGCACGAGAATCGAAAACCCCTAACGGCAATCTAGCGTAATGATTAACTAGCATGGATGCAAATCATAATGCTCGCTAGATCTACATGTTAGATTACACATACCTTTCGTACGGATCTTTTAACCGTGGAGAATTGTCTTCTTTGTCGATGGAGACGGAAGATCGTTCGCGAAGATGCCGACGGTACGAATGGAGATGTTGCCTTCTTGTTCACCCGATCTCACACGATGCACGGAACGTCGCTCTCGAATCTCTGAGTGCCTCCGAAGAACGACCATTCTCCTTCTTCAGAACTCCACGCGAGGAAGACGAAGTAGCAAGCGGGAAACGGAGAGAGATTAGGGAGAGAACTAGAGAGATGAGAGAGGAGGGGGTTCGGATTTTTGCATCACATGGGGCCGGCGCCCATAGCTCCCTTTATAGGGCCGGCCATCCCCCCTTGGATAAGGATCCAAGGGGATAATAACTCCCTCTCATTATCTCTCCATTATCTCATTTTTATCTCTCCGCGTATTTATCCGTTTTCCCACTTTTTAGGGCTCGATCTTAACCGATTTATCGCCCCATCCCTATCTATATGGCCGGCCCTATAGATGAGGGATTCTCATCCCTACATCATAGGGTCGGCCCTGGTGAGGTGTCCCACCACTAGGATCGGCCAACAGTGAGGTCCGGCAGAGTGAGGTTTTTACCAAAACGCCCCGACGCCTCATGTTGACCATTTCTAGCGTGCGATACCTAGCGGCCATTACTTAAGTGATATCTACTAGTTACTTACTATTAACTGAGGCCACCGGAGGGTGCCTCTAGCAAAGTCAACTAGTCAACTCGCAACATACCCCGGTGCATTGCACCTATGCAGCGAAGTTCACTTATGGCTAGGGATTACTACATACGACTCTGCACTAGTCTCGGGCTCAACCCTTAGTACTCGTATGTAGTTACGCATCTACCGTGCTCTAGTGCCAAGCACACACGGAGCGTATACTTCTTTCTTCCTCATGCTTATGGTGTTCCGAGGAGACGGTTCAAGAACCGTACATAATGTTGATAAGGTGGAACCATCAGGGACCGGGGTTCATGGCTTCCAACTCAAGCTCGATCGACACACTACCCGAGTGTACCATCGATCCTCTGAGCTCGAGTTAACCTGCGTAGCCACCCAGAGTGCGACGCAGGCTGCACTCTAATTCACCCAGACTTACTATGTTCTCCATCATACCCCTGCTCTCCGCTTAGTAGTAGTAAACCCGCTGTCCCTCCACTTGATGCCATGATTCACTTCGAGCGGTGAAGACTACCGTCAGACTCGAATGATCATATGACTTGGTTCCTTCCAGGTTGACCTATACATCGTACCTCTGATTACCCCGTCGAGTAATCGAACCCGGTCAACAGTCAAACTGATGACCACCAGGCCTGGGTTTGGTACAGTGTAAGTCACACCAAGGAACGCACCTCCCATCAGGGGTGTGGATGGCCTGCAGGAGTGACACGCTAATGCAACGCCAGCCGGGTAACCCACTACACCGTGGTTTTGGATCACTGCATATGGACCCTCACACATTGGTGCGCCAAAGCACCATGCAACTGGTTAGTCCATCAGTCGTGGTTCCTCAGGGTTTAGGACCGTTTTACCCTAAGCAGAAACACGGCTTAGTGTACCAGTGTCTGCTCACTGATCTGTACACCGTGTTAGTTCCGTTCAGACACAGACACTGTGCCTGGTGATGACCATGGTGAAGACATCCCATGAACTGTCATCGCCAACAGCTTAACATGATGAGGCGACCAACCTGATCATAGCTGCGAACTTATTTAGGTTATATGGGACCAATCCACTCAGTCTTCAACTCAGTGGACTACCATATAACCATGGCTCTCTGTTCTCAAAAGAACACGTAACTATGTTACGCACCTATATGCATCTCATATATTAATAACTATCAATCTTTATTAGACCAAAAACATAAAGTTTTACAAGCTTAGAACACATCAATCCTAACAAACATACCATGGGCCGGGCTCGGGCCACAACCTTGAGCCCGCGGCCCGGCCCAAAAGCTCGACCCGAGAGCCAAATATAATAATTGTGTATTTATTATGTATAATAAGATCGGATATATTAAACATAAGAAAATATGGTGCAGTAGTGTATGGCTTCTCTTTACCATTTAGAGGTTGAGCCTTCAAACCACACTGTGTATATATGTTTTTATTAAAAACCTTATTTTTAGCCCAAACCAGACCTGGCTTGGCCCTACCCAACGGGCCCATCCAAGCTTGACATCTCTTGGCCCGACCCGACCCGGCCCACTTTACACCCTATGCATTATTCATGTTTTGCTTTAGGGTAGTTGGTCCTAAACCCTGAAGAATCATGACCATTGGACTAACCAGCTAAGTTGTGCTTTAGTACACCAGCGTGTGGGATATATTTATGTCCTAATAGCACAGTGCACCGGGTTTCCCGGCTAGCATTGCAATGGCATGTCACTCCTACAGTTTATCCACATCCAGAGATGGATGGGTGCGTCCCTTGTATTCAAGCAACCACATAGTGAAATCAGGCATGGTGGTTAACAGTTAAACTATTGACCGGATCCGGAAGCTTGGACAAACATACAGAAGTGTGTGGCTTTGGGTTTACCTAGAGGGGACCTTAGCAAGTAATCACTCGAGTCTGACAGTGCTCCACACTGCTCGAGGTGAGTCATGGAACCAGTTATGAAGGGATATCATACAACCAGCGAAAAACGCACACTAGGGGTCTGCGAGAGTAAGTCTAAGGGGATTAGAGTACAGCCTAAATGGTATATGAGTTATCATGTAGGTTAGTCAGCCTCAGAGCACTAGTGGTGAACTGTGGTAGTGCACTAATGGAGCCTGATTTGATGCGATGAACCCTGGTCCTTGAAGGTTCCACCTTATCCACATCAGTATGTGGACAAATATTTTGATCTATCTATTAGTAAGAAGATATTCAAGAGGTTTCGATCCATGCCGGGGGTTAGTCTGGTAATAGATGAGGACTATCCATGGACATTAGTTTGTGGGCCCATTCCATAAGGTGGGCCTAGGAATTTGGAGGCTTTTAAGGGCCCATCCTAGATCATGAATGGACTCTAAAGATTGTGTCCTGGATGGGCTACCATGTGCGTCACATGGGCCTCCATGCATAATGGGCTAATCCTATAATGAAGGAACTATATAAGGAAAGAATTTGCAGAAAATCTACTATAGATCGTCATCTTAAAACCTCTGTATCTTTTTCGTTCTTAATGGATTTGGACGATTCTTGGTTTATTGGAAATGTCTTTAAGTACTCTCTAACTTTTTGATAGAAGCTCGAATGAAATTCCAACTTATTATGCCTCTGACATGGCCTTCAAGTAAATCTTACATAATAATCTGAGATTGAGAATCAAAGGATAATTCAGACAAGGGTTTCTATTAGTGACTCCACCTTTAAGTGAGACTTATCTCCATAATAGAATAGGTATGTGATCAAGCATATATAGGTGATTCACATGTGTGGCTGGACCTAGAAAAATCTCCCAGAGAAGTTTCGATCAAGAGATAGAGAGAGAATGGAGAATAGGGTCCTATTATTCTTCTTCTTTCACCATTAGAGAAATAAATTTAGGCTTTCATTGTATGTAATCGGGGATCAAGTGTAAGGGTTCATATCACTATGACATAGGGTGAACTAGAAGGTCCTACTTCTTTTTCATATTTACTGAAGGAATCATCAATGCCTCAATTCGAGGCCAATCGGGTTACGACCAGAATTCTACGTGGTTAAAAGATCCACACTAACGTATAATCTCTAAACCCTAATGGATGCTTTCTTATTTGCTAATTTATTCATATAGATCTAATGTATGCATGATAGATATCTTGCTAGATCACATTAGGTCATATCGCTAGATTGACCATAGGAGCTCCTTCATCTTCTTTATCTTGAGCACATGAGTAGGTTTAGATCTTCAATTATTTTTTTTTAAATGCGTAACACACACCGGCATCATGATCCTCGGATCAAATACTTCAGTTGTGACTCTAGTGTCATTGAAAATTATTCCATCACATGAAGCATGAGGGTTTTTTTTAAGCAGGGTTGGGGCCGAAAACAGAGGTGGCGGGTGCTATAAGTGGCTCCACTTTGTGGCATATTTATCTTGGCTCATGTGTGGCAATATTATATGCAAAACGTAAGATTGGTCTATTTTGTGCTCTAAGTATTAAAAGGCAATGTACTGGCCGTGAGGTCCCTTCTAACAATATTACATCTAGAGGGGTTTCATGGTATTAGGATTTTCCTGGTTAGATGTAGGTTGTGGGTTTTAACACCCCTTTGCGTTTTTAAATAAAATAGATTTAAACTCGATAAATTGGTAAAATATCATGATATATCATGAAAGTGATATATCCGCAATAGAAATAAAACCATCATGAGTGGAGTTGATTAGCCCACAAAAGCAGTAGCCATCAACAAACTATCATTTCCCATCATTTATAAAAGTGCAGAAGATCAATGAAAGAAGTGATTTAACCATCTCTTTAAATGGCTAACACCTTTTTATATTCTTATATCCCAACTATATCCTTCTTTTATGAAATTGATCGATGTCGTTTTTTTTATGTTATATAATTGTAGTGTTTACTATACAACAATCAGTTGTGGCAGTTCTTTATTTGTTATGTACTCTTTTATAATCATGTAAACAATTTTCAATTATTGTACTAACATTTCAACTTCAATAAATTTACATGACAATTCATATTTTAAACCTTTGCACATATTCTATTACTAGTCAAGATCCTTTCAATTTCATTTACTTTAGCATCATTGTCTTTATGTTCATTTTACATTACCTAGCGTTGAATTTTGGACGGGTCAACCTCGACAGACTCGTGTTCAACCAACCATTGGGTAGGGTTTGGGTAGGTGTAGGATGGGTTAGGCCGGTTAAGAAAACGTCAAACCAGTTAATATTTGGATGGGTTTGGGTTGACCAACCCAACCCAAACCCGATATTCAAATATACATACATTAATAAATAGATATAGTTTATATGGGAAAGGGTTTGGTGAACTTGAGTTCCCAAATGAATGGTGAAACATGATTTATATTGCGCCATGTGTCCACTGAAAAGATATAAAGCATGTAAGAAGGGATATGCATTTAAAAGAGTTGAACACTGAAAATATATAAAGTAAAAAAGAAAAGAGGGTTGAACACTTTCTTAGGACACGTGACAGCTTTTCTATTTGATTCACCATTTTGAATGGTGAACTCGAGTTAAGCTTCCCGGGCCCCAATTTATATTTTGTTACCTTGTTCATGATTCACTTCAGCAGGTAAGAGGGTATACATCAGATTCCTCATTTCTTTCATTGTCTTTCTCGTGAGCTATAAATATTGAACTGAGGACAACGTTTTGATACAGATGTAGAAACTTTTTACTTTTTATTTATTTCTTGATAGTTTCTTTGTAAAACTTGTCTTTCGTATTTTTTTGTGAAATTTGATATATATCTAATGTTAATTAAGCAATGTTCATATTTTTGTCTAGAGTAAGCGGTCTATTTTTACCTAAAACAAGTGAAGTTTTTTTTTCAGAATAAACACACTTAATTAGTAATCTTTAATTAAAATTTTATTATATTTAATTCTGTATACTCAGTATGTAAATGGGTGCATTCTGATTATACTTAAAAAGGTACGAGTACATTGTGCGTAGAGGTGGCAATCCTTGACCCGACCCGCCAACCCGACCCGAACATGAAGTTAGCGGGTTTGGGTTTGGCCTAAATGGCTTCGGGTCATAAACGGGTCGACCTGATTGACACGTTTATTTAATGGGTTGGGTTCGGGTTTGTACTTATAACCCGATTGACCCGTTTACCAAATGGGTCGTGTCAACCCGACCCGACCCGAGCCAACCCGGCCCAATTCGACCCGTCTTGATCCAACTCGACAGGTTTACATGGGTTCTGTTGAGCCAACCCGACTCGACACGACCCGACTTGTTTAGTAAACGGTTTAAACGGGTCGGGTCGGGTCAACCTGTTTATTAGACGGATCAAGTTTGGGTTTAAGTTTTTGACCCGTTTATTAAACGGGTCGGATTTGGATTGGATGTTTTGCCCTTATACCTATGTCTCAACCCGACCCGACCTGACCCAACCCATTGCCACCCCTAACCGTACGGGTAGTGGCTATATAATCGGATGGTTCTTTATTATTCCATCAACGGACCAGATGGCTCGCTCAGCATTGTAGCAAAAATCCAAAGCGCAGCAAGAAAATTTCCGATCTCTCCTCCCCTTCCCCGCCGCCCTCCTTCTCATCCGCCCCCGTGGCCCTTGGATCCGCCACCGTACGCGCATGCTGGCCTCGTTGTCGACCACGCCCTCCACGTGGCGCTCTCTTTGTGGGCTGTAAATAAACGCAGCAAACGAGCCGGACAGCATAAATTCTCTCCAAAAACGACTAGGGTTTCGGTGGCCAATCCTCGTTTTTCCTCTTCCTGTTTCTTCCTCCGATTCCAACCGCAGTAGATCGACCGCCATGGGGAGGAAGTCGACGACAGACGCTTTGGGGCGTAAGACGACGACGGATGCCGCCGCCTCCAAGCCATCGAAGACAAAGGATTCCTCCTCCGCCGCCGCCACCGCCGCCGTTGGGAAGAAGGATAAGATCTCCGTCTCCTCCATGCTCGCCAGCATGGACAAGCCCAAACCCTCGGCCGCCGGCGCCAAGACGCCCAAGGCCGATTCATACACCGCCGACATCGACCTTCCGCCCTCCGACGACGAGGACGACGTACCGGACGGCGAAATCCCGAGGCCGGCTGGAAAGTCTCGGGCCGGTGTCGCCGACCTCTCCGCCGCCGCCCTCTCCGACAAGGAGATCAAGAGGCGGGAGAAGAAGGACATGCTTGCTGCTCAGACGGCCGAGCTCGCCCGGCGGGAGGCACTCAAGGACGACCACGACGCCTTCACGGTGGTGATCGGAAGCCGCGCTTCGGTCCTCGAAGGCGAGGACGCTGCGGCCGATGCCAACATCCGTGACATCACGATCGAGAACTTCTCGGTGTCGGCCCGCGGCAAGGAGCTGCTTAAGAACGCCTCTGTTAAGATCTCACACGGCAAGCGGTACGGCCTCGTTGGCCCCAACGGCATGGGTAAGTCTACGCTCCTAAAGCTCCTCGCTTGGAGGAAAATCCCGGTCCCCCGCAACATCGACGTCCTGCTCGTGGAGCAGGAGGTCGTCGGCGACGACCGGACCGCCCTCGAGGCGGTTGTGGCCGCCAACGAGGAGCTCACGGCGATCCGCAAGGAGGTCGCCACCCTGAGCGAGAGGCCTGAAGGGGAGGAGGATGACGATAACAGCGAGAAGCTCGCTGAATTGTATGATAGGCTGCAATTGATGGGATCCGACGCCGCTGAGGCCCAGGCTTCCAAGATATTGGCGGGATTGGGTTTTACGAAGGAGATGCAGGGCCGTGCCACACGGTCCTTCAGCGGCGGGTGGAGGATGAGGATATCCCTAGCTCGCGCCCTCTTTGTCCAGCCCACCCTTTTGTTACTCGATGAGCCCACGAACCACCTTGATCTCAGGGCGGTGCTATGGCTTGAGGAGTACCTGTGCCGTTGGAAGAAGACGCTGGTGGTTGTTTCCCATGACCGGGACTTCTTGAACACTGTCTGCACCGAGATCATCCACCTCCACGACCTGAAGCTCCACTTCTACCGGGGGAATTTCGACGCCTTCGAAAGTGGGTATGAGCAGAAGCGCAAGGAGATGAACAAGAAGTTTGAGACCTACGAGAAGCAGTTGAAGATCGCTAAGAAGACCGGAAGCAAGGCCCAGCAGGACAAAGTCAAGGACAAGGCCAAGTTCAATGCAGTGAAGGAGGCAGCAAAGAGCAAGGGGAAGGGCAAGGTGGAAGACGATGATGAGCCGGCGCCTGAGGCACCAAAGAAGTGGAGGGACTACAGCGTGGTGTTCCACTTCCCAGAGCCCACTGAACTCACCCCTCCCCTCCTGCAGCTCATAGAGGTCAGCTTTAGCTATCCTACCAGGGAAGATTTCAGGCTTTCAAATGTCGATGTGGGTATTGACATGGGAACAAGAGTTGCCATTGTGGGGCCCAATGGAGCGGGGAAATCCACTATGCTTAATCTGTTAGCAGGAGACTTGTTGCCAACTGAGGGAGAGGTGCGTAGGAGCCAGAAGCTGCGGATTGGGAGGTACTCTCAGCATTTTGTGGATCTACTGACGATGGAAGAGAACCCGGTCCAGTATCTTCTCCGCCTTCATCCGGACCAGGAAGGGCTTAGCAAACAAGAGGCTGTTCGCGCTAAGCTTGGGAAGTTTGGACTCCCGAGCCACAACCACCTTACACCTATTGCCAAATTATCCGGGGGTCAGAAGTCTCGCGTTGTCTTTACTTCCATATCGATGTCGAAGCCTCATATTCTTTTGTTGGATGAACCCACAAATCACTTAGATATGCAGAGCATCGATGCGTTGGCAGAAGCACTGGAAGAATTTACTGGTGGGGTTGTCTTGGTAAGCCACGACTCTCGGTTGATATCGCGGGTGTGTGAGGATGAAGAGATTAGTGAGATTTGGGTTGTGGAAGATGGAACAGTGAGAAAATTCCCAGGCTCTTTTGAGGAGTACAAGGAAGATCTTCTACAAGAAATAAAAGCGGAGGTAGATGCTTGATGTGGAACTCAAATTAGGTAATTATGTTTGATTACACAATAACTTAGTTCCTGTATTGAGGTTCTTCTGTATTAATTTATTTTCCTGTAATGGTGTCTGCGACATTACCCTGATATTGAACCTATCTATACAATCATGTTATATTTTAGTTCATGAATTTTGTATTGAATCCAAACGGAGCTTTTCTTATTGTAACCTGTGAGGTTTGCTTGGGGCTGTATTAACAGTTAATTTGTTACGAGGGATTAATGATTACTTATTTTTAACGCATCTGGGCTTATGCTGCAATTTCATACTATCATTTCCTGTTGTATTGTTTATGATGCGTTAAAAATCCGTATCAGAGGAGCCGATGGTGGTGGAAGTCGGCACGGTGGAGGTTGACAATAGCGGAAATCCATGCGAAAGAGTTCAACAATGGTGGAAGCTGGCAATGGATGGCCAAGACTCAGGGATGAGCTCTGATACCATGTTACCACGGAGAACCATAGGGAGAAAGCCTAAAAAACTAAGCTTAATTGTAGTAAGGCTTCATGGCCAAATATAAAAAGCATATTGTTAGGTGTGGTCGCCTCTGGGTGAGAATACCATACAACATATATACACATAATATGGAAAACATATACATCTTAAAATAACAACTGAAACCTAAACAAAAAATTCAAGAACTACCGAGCAGTTATCAACATATGTAATACAAGCAGGAAATATGCTTCTTTCAATAAACATTGCTACTAATAATAAAGGGTATTTATTCATCAATATGATATAATAACCTGTCACATAGAATTGCTATATCATATATAATCTTGTAGCGAAAGGTCAGGCCTGCCATGTATTAGGATTTTTTTTCTAACGCAAGTCCTTTGCTGTTATGCAGTATTTGAAAGTGAAATGGAATGCCCATGTGTTTCTCATATCTGATCAAAAACTTATAAATTTTTAGTTTCATTAATTGTGCTGCCTCTCAAAGGATACTTCGCTTGACACACATGATGATGTGTTATGTATATGGAGTTGAGTACAATATATCATAGTTGTGAGCTTTGTTTGCCTCGTAGTTGTAGGAAACAAGAGTGGGGATGTCAATGTTCATATATTATTGATGGTTGGGACCTTCACAGGAAATGCTTGGGCAAAAACTTTAAATTAGACTTTAAGAAATATCAATTTCTCACAATTTATTAATTATTCTCTATAACCATAACCATCAAGCCATACCCCATCTACTTTGGGTTGGCTTTATGAATCATTCTTCACCATTCATTTCTATTTAGGGTTATATATGTTGCCAAAGAAAGATTTTTCATGTCTTTTCTAACAACTTCCATCAATGTTATTTTAGGTCTTCCCCTTTTTCTTGGACTGTCCACGCTAATCCGGGATTCTCTCCTTATCGGGGTTGCCTCTACTCTACGTTGTAGTTGACCAAAGCATCTTAATCTATGCTCTATTATCTTGTCCTCAATTGGTCCTTATCGGGGTTGCCTCTACTCTACGTTGTAGTTGACCAAACCATCTTAATCTATTTTCTATTATCTTGTCCTCAATTGGTGACACTCCAACACTTTCTCTACTCACTCACTCCTCACTCTATCCCTCTTAGTATTTTCGCACATCCACCTCAACATCCTTATCTCCGCCACGCCCTTCTTATGAGATTGAGCTCTTTTTAAGGGCCAACATTCTAAACCATATAACATTGCAGGTCTTACTTATTTTAAATGATATGTGAATATTTTTTGGTGGTTACACATGCATATATTGCAGTGTGTGAACTCTCCTTTTATGAGGAGAGATGATATGTTTCTTCCAATTTTATAATCATTGTATTCTTGTGATTCATGCATCGATCCCTTAATTGCACTCTTTGTTCCATTGATCTGCCATAGGAGAGGGGTGGAGGTGGTGGTAAGAGTGAAGTGGGGTGATAAAGCTAATGATGTGGCGGTAGTTGGGTAATGGTTGATGAGTGGTGGGATTGGTGGTGGAGGTTGCCAAAGAAGTTGCTATTGGCGGTTGTGGCGGCTACCAGGGAAGGGGGTAGACGTGGTGGCGATGGGGTAGTTGAGGAGGAGGTAGGAGGAAGGGGTGATGTGGATCACATAAGGGACGAAGGGGCTTGTCCGACACTACTCTTGAGGAGCAGTGGATGCTTTGGATCTTAAGTGGGGAATTCTTGCTCTCTCAAGAAGAAGATTGTCCAGCTCTCTCTCTCTCCACAGTCCACATCCACCCACCCACACACACTAGGATGGAGAATATATGATGCATATGTGAAATGTTGGAAAACAGTTTTCATAACTTTATAAACACACATTTTTATTAGTTATCTTTTTATTGTTTTCTCTATACACTATTTGTTGTTGCGGAGTTTTCATCCATTCTCGCCTTGCCACCTCTCCAGCCACTATTCAATGTTGAATGTTCCGCTGTTATTACCTCATATATCTTCTGCTTTCGTTGCTTTAGGGTGGAAATTGTGAGTGATGGGCTTAGGGTTATTAGAACATCTCCAACCGGCCCCTTACCCCCATCCTCATATTTGGAGGTGATATAGTGCCAACTCAGCTTTTGTGGAGGGGACAACATCATGTGTTTCCAACCATCCCCCCATCCACCCATCCCCATTTTGGGATATTATCAAAATATCTCCCATCCATCCATCCCTATGTTGCCAACTCAACTTTTGAATATTTTTAGTTTTTAATAAGAAATTGGGGTTCATGGAGTACCCCCAAATATGGGGGTTGACTGTGGCCTCCTCATAAATGGGGGTCACAATGAGGGTTCTGTTGGAGAGGTCTTTTGGACGTTCAGCCCCTCAAAATACCATGTGGATGGGGGATGGAGGGCCTGTTGGAGATGCTCTTAGTATGCTCGGTCCTCATTGTCCAATCCCCCATCGTAGACGACTGGGATATCACAGAAGGTGGGCTTGGTTCAGCGTAAGTGAATCCCACTATTTAGGTCTCCATATGTTTGGGTTTGAACTTTAAACTCAAGGAAGTTGTCAGATTTAGAAAGAACGATTGATGGGCTTGCAAGTGGTCATGCCACTTGAGTGGCTTTGGTTCGGCTTCAACTCCTGCTTGGCCTTCTTTTTGTTCAGTACAGTTTTATCATTTGAACCAGTCTAGTTTGGTTTGGGCTAATTTTATCTTTAATCATGCCAATTTTAACCATGTTTGGGTTTGTTTTAGCTGATCCAGGATCTAGTTCAACTAGTTTAGTGGCCTATGCTTATGTTCAGCTAATTTAATAGATGATTCGACCAGTTTGCCATCCAGTTTAGATGATTTAGCACTGACGAAGTTGGTTTAGTGGGACTTGCAATTCAGGTGGTTTGGCAGTTTGGTTCATCTGGTTGACTGACATTTTAGATCATTTGTCACCCGATTAATTTGATTTCATATGGTTCAGGTTGTTCAGCAGAAGCTAGTTCAACTGGTTTAGTGGCCTAGGCTTATGTTCAGCTAATTTAATAAATGATTCGGCCAGTTTGCCATCCAGTTCCGATGATTTATCACTGACTAAGTTGGTTTAGTGGGACTTGCGATTCAGGTGGTTTGGTAGTTTGGTTCATCTAATTGACCAACGTTTTAGATCATCTATCACCCGATTAAGTTGATTTCATATGGTTCAGGTCGTTCAGTCCTCCTCTTCACAGGTTCATTCATACTCGTCTGGAAGCTACCGATTAATCGTTGCATCTGATTTTCTTGTCCCAAACCCAGTTTGGTATTAGGCTAACCTTATTCCTTACTGGAGCTTTGGTGAGTGCTTTTAGTTGATCCCCTTTGTTCTTCTTTGTGTTCTATATGTTTGGGTCTTGAGCTTTTTTGTCCACCATTCATAATCGATTTTGTGCCCAAATTGATCCTAATTGATCTTTTGGCCCAATTTCCTTGGGGATTATAGTTTGGGTGTTCGTCGTATCCATGTGATGTAGATGCCCAGGATTTATGTAATTCATGTTTTGGGGAACATTTTCTTTCCTTTGACCTTGTTTTGTACTCTTTGTGATTACAATCTTCGCCCTTTTTTTGAGCTTTACTCCTTGATCTTTGAGTATTCCTGCATGGTCGGTCGCTCGTTAGGTGCTTGTGCAATGATTTCAGTAGAAAGCTGAGTGGTTTGTTCACTTGTTGCATCCGAGTGATATCGCTTTGCGGATTCATTGTTTTCTAGTTGGTCTCCTTGATTCTGGTCATCGGCCTTTCGGATTTTGGTTTCCATTCGGAGTCACGTCAAAGGTTTCTTGGGCTTGGGTGTTCTCCGGCCTCTTCCTGTTGCTTGAATTTACGCTTGTTGCATTCTTCTTGATCTTCCACTGCCAAGTGCCAGCTCTGCATCTTGAGGTTTCATTAGATTGTATGAGTTGCCCTTCAGTGACTCCTTGTCACTATGATCTGCAATCTGGTGTTCCTTCACCGTCGATTTCAGCAACATGGGCGTGGATTCGGATTTTGCATCCAGTTGTATCTTCCATAGTTTTAAAGAAGTTCCCCTGAGGCACGCTCGAGGCTTGCCCCAGGGTGAGGCGAGTCCAAAACACTTGGGGGCGCTTATTCTGGACATGCAGCCGAGGAACAACTCTCTAATGTTTACCTCAGACTTCACCATTTTAGGCAAAGAACTTTGATCTGTAGCAGAATATGCGGAGGTGTTTGGTCATCTCATGATGACTTGTGGTAATTACGAGCAATTGGAGATCGAAAACCATTGCCTGATACCTTGGTAGGCTTCAACCAGTGAACTATGATGCGGTCAACTTCGATCCTTTTTTTTTTTTTGGTAAGATGGGAGGAGGTCATTATATAATAATATAGAGGTCTTCCCAAACAAGGGAAGATAGAACATCAGAAACTAAAGACAGCCCATAACCCTCTGCCCCATGTAGCCGTGCTTCTTTCGCTAGGCAGTGTGTAGCGCCGTTTGCCCACCTTGGAATCCACTGCACTGACACCCCCTTCAGGTGCTGCCATATTTTATGACAATCCTGAATCAGAGGGCAGATGTTGTTGGAGACACATTTGCCGATCACCAAAGCATCTTGCACCCTTGAAGCATCAGTGAGGATAACCACATTTTTGCGGCGCTGTCCAGCGAGCTCTGTGAAAGCATATTTGAGAGCCCAAAGCTTGGCCTGCATTGGAGTATCCACCCTACATCGGAAGGCAGCCGCTGCAAGAATAGTACCGCTAGTAGTAGCCAGGACCCAAGTATCACTAGTTAGTTTACCCCGATCCGTGAAAGAACCATCTGTCCACATAATTGCTTCCACCCTTATCGCCAAACTAGATCGAGTTGGGCTACCCCGGACAAATCGATAGCAGAGATCCACCGCATGATGTGCGGAGTTCATAAGTGGAGGAGCAGTATGTTGGAAAAGCTTAGCGCACCGATTCTTCAACCCTAACTCAAAACAAAGGCAAATCTCTCTCGAAAGCGTCTCGTTAGTGGTATTAGTGTGATTATTCATATGATTCTTAATCTCACCTTGATTTCTTTAATGCACTAGTCTAATAACCGTCCGCTAAATTACGTAATGATAGTTTGGCGCCCACCTCACATGGGAGTTCTGATTTTCTCATTCCATGTTTAATTAGAGCATCTCCAATGGGCTCCTAGGATTGTCATCTTTTGTTACTGTACCGAAACAAATGGACCATGGGTTTAAAAGGGTGCTCCAATGGGCTCCTTAAAATTTTGCCTATTTGAAAAATCGATGCTGCTCTCGCTAGGACTGGCGACAGCAGTAGGGAAACTTTGGATAGTGGGTGAAAGTTCCTTGCCTTCGTTAATTTTCAGAACAATCCTATCGAATGCTGCTTTCATGGCCCCCTAGTTTGGACTTTTCACAAGAAATAGGGAAAGGTGGAGGAGCCCCTTAGAGTGCTCTTCAATCCCCAGCCTATGTGGCAGCTAGTAGCTCTGAGAATAGGGAGGAATCCTTTGGAGCCTGTTGGAGATGCTCTTAGTAAGCTAATTGTATTCTCTTAATTTTTTGGTTAATTTCGTTTCCAAATCTTGTATGTTAAAAGGAATTTCTTCAATGTTTTCCTAGTCAATGTTTTTTTTTTTTTGCGATTAGGACACTCATAACCTGAATGTGTATTGTCAAGACATTTTATTGTGTGAAAAACGCTTTCCAAATACCACTTTCTCATGTACCAAAAACAAAAAGGGTTAAACTATAAAAACCACCCCTGAACTTTACCTCATTTTATAATGGGCCCTCGATTTATGTTTTTAACAATATGTACCCCAAACTATGCTCCACCCCCTCCGTCAATTTTATATGCCGAAAATACCGTTAAAATATCCAACAAGACTCGAATGTTTTTTGAAATATTTAACTTATGCTAAGAACAAGAGTACTTTTGGAATAAAAGTTTACCTAGGGGGGCTAGAAGCACGCACATAGTTCAGGATTCAAAGTGTTCGCAGAAAAAAAAGAAGAAGGGGTAATTAGCCTAAGACCCCTCCAACCAACCCCACATTAGGATAAACCCAGGGAAATCTTTCATTTAAGATCCAGCCCCTCTAACCAACCCTAACTTTAGGAAAAACCCTTCCCAACCTTTTTAATCCCGAGACCACCCTCACCTGCCCTCCTTCCTCATCAGGTCCGATAGCAGGGGCAGCGCGAGCGGCTGAGGCGGAAGCGGCAGCTGTGGCAGGCACGAGCAGCAGAGATGGCTGCGGGCATGAGCGGCGGAGTCGGCAGCGGCGACGGCACAAGTAGTGGAGGCAAAGGCGGCAGGGATTCAGTTAGGGTTGGGATTTCAAGGTATAGGGTTCATCCCAAGCCCTATAAATTAGGTCCGGCCAGGCGGGGAGGGGGGTTCGGTTAGGTCCGGCGGCGGCAGGGGCTGGGTATTCAGTTAGATCTAGTGACGGTGGGTGGGGTGGGGTGGGGGGTGTTCGGTTTGGTCTGGCGGAGATGGGTGGCAGGAAACCTAAATTTGAAATAGGGTGAGGGATATTTTCGTCCATAGGGGGCTAAGCTCAAATGGAAAGGATGTTGGGACTGCAGCTCGGAACCATCTCCTAAGATGGGTTTCTTGCTAACTCAACCCCAAAAAAAAGTTGAGGGACCAATATGAAATATGGTGCTAGTTCGGGAGAGGTTTTTGTAGTTTGCCAAAAAAGAAAAAAACCACTTTCCATTTATTTCTAGGTACTCATAAGCACCTTTTGATTGGATGGATTGCTATTATTTTTCTTGATAGTATCAACTATTCATGTTGCCGTTGGTCATGCTTGGTCATTCTTTCTGTTCCACTACACTACCGAAATAACAAAATTTTGGTACCGTACCGAAACCATCTCCACCGTCCATTTCATTTTCCGTACATCTTAGTGGTGGGAGTATTATTCTAGGGGCCATGGGATGAACCCTAGGTGGACACTTGAGGTTCACCACAGGCCGTCGGATGGTCCTTATGGATTTCGGTATGGTATCGAAATGGGTACCATAGAATTTTCCTTGCAATATTAAATGAGTATGTATGGATTATGGTGCTGAATTTCTTTTTAACCACATGAACTTGGCTTTTCCAAAACATGGTGTTGTATCGTTGCTTTAGAGCATCTCTAGCTCTTGCTCAATTTTTTACTCAAAATCTGAATATGATACAGATCACTCGTAATGTGGTATATCACTTGTTGCTTATATCAGGTGGTTCATCTGGAAGACACGTAATGATGTCATTTTTAACAATGGCAGGCCGGACCATAGGAAGGTTCTAGCCCAATCTGTTATACTTTATGATCTGAATAAGGAAGATCAGCGTCCTTTGATAGCCAAAGCCAAATATTTCAGTAGGACTCGACCTCCAAATAAAATGCACGCTTAAAGTCAATGATGACGCTACGGTCCCAGACGACGATGGGATTGATTATTTGAGATCATTTGGGGAACCACATCCGCAGCCATGGTGTTATGCAGGAGCTTTGCTCCCCATTGGAAGCCAAGGCCAGAGCCATGCTTTCTGATATCAAGTTTTTGTTAGAAAATAAAGCAAACAACGTAATTCTGGGGACAACATTCATCCATGGCGTATCCACAATGATATAGTGGAGTGCAAGAGACTCATTAAGCTTTTTTCCTTTGTTAGGGCTTAGCACGTTCCTCGTGAGGGAAATGAGGTCGCCTACCTATTAGCAGCTCATTCTCTCAATTGGAATGTTGATTTCACTTCAGAGAATATTTCTGACTTTGTTGTTGAGTTTGTTGCTAAGGATTGTAGCGCTTTTTGTACCAAGGAAGTGTCTTCCTCCGAGAACCAAGTCCATCTAAGCCATAATCGAGATTTTCTTATGGGAGCGGAGTGGCATGAATAGAATCCTATGGTTTTCCTCCAAAAAAAAAAAATACTCAATATGATACAGTGCACTCCAACTCATGGGAGTGAGGAGAGGGGCATGGGGTTAAATAAAAAAAGTCGGTCCCCCATGAATGTGGGTTCAACCTAGATTTGGTGTGCAAAATGGTTCACTGGTTTTTTATCCTAGGACTTAATAATAAAAGTGTTGATGAATAGTCCCACATCAGTAAGGGGGGACACCTATATCCCGCTTAATATACCCGTTGTGCTCTACCCCCCTCCAAGACATTAGCCTTTTGGAAACATGGGATGTTCTAACAAAAAGAAACCGAAAAATCAATAAAGCCGGGTCAAGTCTAATAAGTGCAAGTCCAAGCCCGACGTCATATTACTGACCTGAAAATGCATCCCGATCCACCCTGCGGGCCTATACACTTATCCCAAATCCCATATATACTCGGACCGGGACGAGCGGTGGCGGTGGCAGCATAGGCACACCAATTTAATAGCATAATACTAAAATGAAAGACTCTCTCTCGTGTTGCGACACATGGACTTTTTTTTTGACAAAATAGATGGGATTCTATTCATTCTGCCCCGAGGCAAAAGAGGAAATGTTACAACCAGGGGTGGGGTTAGGCTACCCCCCTATTGAGTGCCGATCAGTATGAACTTGAGAGGCAATACATTCGAGCACTGAATCAGAAAAGAAAAGATCCGTTCTGGAGCGCATGTCTGACAAGAATGTGAGCACTGGCATTCCCTGCGTGCAAAACATGGGTAAAATGACATTCTTCAAATGCTAATATAAAACTCATGCATTCCACAAGAATATTGCGGACACACCATAGAGGGCTTAGGGACCCGTCCAACAGGAGAGAGATGATGACTAGGCTGTTATCTTCTGCAATGACCTTCTGAGCTCCGATTGATATGAGCGATTTGAGGCATTCCTTCTAGAGGTTGGCAAGGGGGGGTGCCTTGAGCGCCACCACTCAAAATGGGATTACCGTCACCTTTGCGAATGATGATCCCGCTAGTTGAGTGACATGGTCTACGGTGCCATCATACTTGCCCTTGATGAAACCGTGCTCCGGGGGGGTCCAAAACATATGCGTTGCGTTCCTTCCAGATATGCCAGATGATGATACTCCTGATCCTGAAATTGAATCGAACATGATTTTTCTCCTTGTTCTTTAGGAAAAAGGCTATCCATTTGCTGAAACTTCTCCTAACCCTTCTGGCGTCAAGCGAGAGACAAGACCTGAACCAAACGGCGGTGGACAAGTTGCACTGAAAGAAAAGGTGGTCTATAGTTTCCTCCTCCATTTGACACAGCGGGCATATGTGGTCAATAGTCTGGATGTGTCGAGTAAGAGTGCTTCTAACTGGAAGGTAGCCGTTCAATATCCTGCATAATGAGAATTCGAGGTGGTAGTTCAGTGAACTTCCAGAATTTACCCCACTTATTGACAAGGAATTGTGACCCCAGATTTGAGGAAGAAGGGATGGAGTGGGCATGCAATAGAATCAATTGATGGGCAGACTTAATAGTGAATTTATCTTGTGGATGATGGATCCATTTGAGCTCGTCCACACCTAGATTCTGGGCGGTGTCGAACAAGTCCTTAAAGATTTAGAATCCTTCTTTCGTGTGTGAACACGGCTCTCTCATGAGTTATAAATACCCATCCAATGATATTTAACGGTCATTTGATGTTAATCTAATAGTATAATACTAAAATGGAGACTTCTCTCCCGTGTGTGTGTGTGTGTGTGAACACGGTTCTCTCTTTTGGATCCTATTTATAAAGACAATATGGAACCAAATGCTAACTAGACAAAAAGAAACGAGCTGACTAGACAAACAAAGGCAAATCCGACCGTCGATCAAGATTCAATTATTCACTTTTATATTTTTAAAATTTTATTATTTTAGAAAAAAATAAAGATCATAAAGAGGAATGAGAGAGAGAGAGAGAGAGCAAATCCCATAAATTGTTCTCTTGCATGGTCATTCAACATACAAAGAGAAAGATAGAAAGAGAGTATCTCATATTAAATGATTGTTACCATATTAGCTTTCTTTGTTGGTTGTGCATAAATCGCATTAATATATTATGAACATACTAGCAAGGAAGATCATAAAGAGGGATGAGAGAGAGAGAGCAAATCCCATAAATTGATATTTTGCATGGCCGTTCAACATGCAAAGAGAGAGATAGAGAGAGTATCTCATATTAAATTAAATGATTATAATCATATTAACTCATTAATACCATATTAGTATACTACCAAGGAAGGTCATAAAAGGGATAAGAGAGAGAGAGAATCCCATAAATATCTTGGCCATGCAAACCATATTAGCCTCTAACAACCCAATGGTGCGATGACAGCCGTCTGATTGTGCTTGCTTATATGCAGAGACCACATCAATGAACCTATCGATCCAGCCGTAGTTGTCATGTTTAGAGAAAGCGAACAACGCTAATCTCCTCCCCGGTTTCGATATCCACCGTCCATCTGTATCAATGGAATGATGATCCATACCGGGCTTTGAGTTTTATTGGGGGTCCTGGATTCAATCCCCTATTCGTCGCCGTGAAGTCGCGTTATTCGGTACCATCTCTAATCGAACGAACTTATGGCGACCACATGCAAATTTATACTCAATTGGACAGAGATCACCGACAACCCCACCGTACGATCGCACGAGAGGACGCTCACGTGGCAACATCCAAATTGTTCAGCATCATAAGGTCCACAACCCACGATCACACACGAAGAAAATACCGGTAAATGACAATATCCCAATAGACTGTCTACACAAACAAAGGACGAGCGGTCTACATGCTGACTAGGTAGTAGCCCCCAGTACTTGGAGCGTGCTGATAGGCTCTGGGCAACGGTTGTAGCTAGTGTAATCAGGTTGTGCTGACAATTTTCTGCTGATCGGGTATCGGCTCGGACTAGAAAGAGAATCCCAAGGGGGTCTCGAATGAGAGCTGGATGCGAGGGACTCGGGTTCTTGGATTCACATGCATGGGTTGAGTTGTGTAGAGTTTTTGGACATGCATGGCTGGTTGGGTTTGGAAAGTTGGTTTGCATATGAGTTGTGCAAGGTTGTAATAGGCTAAGTCGGGTGTGATGGGTAAAAGGAATAAGAAACGAAAAGAGAAAATAAAGAGAAGAGAAGAGAAAGAGAAAGATAAGAAAAAGGAAAGGAAGAAATGGAAGAGAGAGAAATGGTAGCAAGCCTGGGTGTTCTTCGTGCCACATTTGCAAGTTACCATCATACTCCGTTAAGCTCCGTAGAACGTTCGAGGCTCTCATCTGGTTTGAATCATGTGATGCGCTGATCCGATGATTTCATTTCTCGATCGAATTTCACAATTATTCTTTTTTTTTCATTAATTTTAAAAAAACCTTCAAACGAGCTGTGCATCCTCCATTGACTCGCCGTGAGAATATCCATCACTTACTCACGATGCCCTTGAGCTAGCTGCTATAGGCCAGTGTTACCGCTGAAAGTGTTTTGTTGCCGAAGGCAGTTAGATGTGTTGTCGCGCGAATACGATGGTGTTGGTGGGGGTGGTGATGCCAGGGGGTGTCTTGCCGTCGAAGGCGGCCCGTTGCAGTGCCGACATGTGTGTTGCCGCCGAAGGTGGCCCGTTGCAGTGCTGACAGGCACGGGCATGCACTAGTTAAAAACATATTATGAAGATCTATGACAAGTGCCCATTCAATGATTTGAAATGATCATTTGATGCTAATTAGGAAAACCATTTGATGTTAATCTGGAGTGAGTGAATCACACTCACTTCATATTGTTCGGACAACTGTGATATTGTCTGTGCCAAATAGCGTGTATCAAGTTCATCCGGGTATTGCCCGGACTTCTTACTAGTAAGAAAAATAATTAGAACTCTCTCTCTCTCTCTCTCTCTCTCTCTCTCATGGCTAAGTGAACATTTTTTCAAACGACTGTGATGTCGTTAATGCCAAATGACGTGCATCATATGCATCCGGGCTACCCACTCCTAAATAAATGAGACAAGTGTCACCCATCTGAGGCATTCCTCCAATGGGTCATGATTTTACCGTCAAAGAAGAGTATCCACCATTTCTCATCCCAAAAAATTTAGGGTAATATAAAATTACACTTCTCCCTCTAAAGTATTGCTCATAAACACTTAACCTACATGTAGTTTATTTTGTTCCAAATCGCTCCCTAAAGCTTGAAATGTTTTTTTTTGCTGGACCGGCCAAGCGGTAAGAGGACAGGGCGCTAGAGCAAGGGCTCAAGGTGGTCTGAAGATCGAAATGGGGGGAAGTAACAACAACTAATTATTAATTTCATAATCCTGTTAAAATGACAACAACGGCCAAGATTCGCATGCGCAGGCACAACAGTCTTGAGGTAAAGTTCGCTCCACGGTGTCCATACCGGGAGTCGAACAGGGAACCTCTCCAACATGAGAGAGAGGAAGTACCACCAAGCCAAGAACTTTGAAATGTTAGAGCATCTCCAACGGACTCCTTTGGATTTCTTCGTTCCTTGTTTTACCAAAAGAAATAGAGAAAGCAGTCAAAAGTGGGCTTCAACGGGCTCCACCAAATTTTTCTATTTTGATATTTCCCTACTCTTCTCCCAAGGTTGGAGAGAGAAGTACGGAGACCTAAGAATAGTAGTCCCCAGTTTGCATTGAATGAAAGTCTATTGACTTTCTTACTTTCAAGAACATCCATAAAGATTCTTTTCATGGGCCCCTTTTTTTTTTGCAATTCAAAATCCAACCCATCTAGTAGGCTCTAGCTCTTTCTATCCCAAAACTGGGTATCAAACCCAACAGGTTGTTCAACGTTAGTTGATTCAGATAAAAAGTAGGGGAGGCTACTTGATCAGGTGGTTAATTCATTAATGATCTTCAATAGTGTCAGTACAAAACATCTCATTAAAAAGAGATGAGATACAACCAGGGGACCAAAGAAAGAAAAATTTAGATTTACAATGAAGAGTATGAGAAGCTAAAACATAAGCTACATGGTTGCAATCGTGAACAACATGATTTATCTTGCACATGACGAACAACTTAGACAATCTCTTGCATTCCATGATGGTATTATGGATCTTCCAGGGAGGAGGGGTGTCCTTGTAACATCCGCCCCAAACATACAAGATTTTGTCTGCTTTGCCCGTGCCCGCACGAGAACTTCCCAAGGTGGTCACCCATCCTTGTACTACTCTCTCCCGAGCACGCTTAACTACGGAGTTCTTACGAAATCCGTAGCGGCGCACGATTTTAAAACGCGTCTTCTATGTTTGGGAGGGGAAATTATATAAGCAGCTCAGGATCTCCTTCTCTCCAAGCGATGTGGGGCTAACTCATGGCCTTGTACACCTCACCTCACCTCACCTCACCTCATTCATCTTGGTATTCCCGTCTCAGGAGTCTTGTCTCTTGGCTATTGGATCTTGATCATCACAATCCACCCCCCTTAGGGCTACACGTCCTCGTGTAGGGTTAGACCTCCCATCCCGAGGAGAACCGACTCTGATACAATTTTGTAACATCCGCCCCAAACATACAAGATTTTGTCCGCTTTGCCCGTGCTCGCACGAAAACTTCCTAGGGTGGTCACCCATCCTAGTACTACTCTCGCCCGAGCATGCTTAACTACGGAGTTTTTACGAAATCCGTAGCGGCGCACGGTTTTAAAACGCGTCTTCTATATTTGGAAGGGGAAATTATATAAGCAGCTCAGGATCTCCTTCTCTCCAGGCGATGTGGGGCTAACTCATGGCCTTGTACACCTCACCTCACCTCATCCATCTTGGCATTCCCGCCTCAGGCTCTTGGCTATTGGATCTTGGTCGTCACAGTCCTTCTCCAACAGGAGTGTAATGACTGGGAGGTTGTCACCTTCCAGTATCACATTGTTGACTCTTTGCTGTAGACATAGTTTAATTCTTTCTAGCATGGCGAGTGTTTTCACTTCAATCGGGGAACAAGCAGGAAGAATCTTGCCGGCCACCCATAGTAGTTGACCACTAGAATCTCGAATAATGATGCCGCAAGCTGAATTATTTCCATCCACTGAAGCATCCATGTTGATCTCAAAAACCCCTCCAGAGGTGCTTCCATGACGGTTTAGTGCTATCATCCAGCATAGCCTTGTCTTCCATGTTGGTTGGTCCAAGACGGTTCATGCATTCGTGCGTTTGGTGACCATTTGCTACTGACCCTGGCTGGGTACCGTATTGTGCTTTCCCTACACATTGCAGAAGGCATGGTTGATGGGCGGAGGTTTAGGGACTTGTACGTAGCCGATCTGTTGACCGTAGCTCAGGCACGTGGAAGAGAGATTGGTTTCATACCACTGGGTTGGGGGATGATATCTGTAACCATATTGAGAGGTTATTCCTTAGCCCAACTAGGGAACGAGACCAATTGGGATGGATTTGGACAGCTTAAGGCAATTACTCGGCGGGCTTGGGATATTGATAGTCTTTCAAACATACTATACTAAGTTCCAACCAACAGATTGAATCTCATAACAATCTCTTTGATTTGAAATGATTTGGAAAATAAAGGGTATCATGCCCCAAGTACAAATGTTTATGTGGATGCTGATGGCTTGCAGTCTCCCATTGCGGTTGCGATGGCAGCTTTCATACCTCAACTCCCCTCATCATGTCTTTTCTTTAATATTGACCTAGAAGTTGAGATCCATCTATTTTTTGAGTGTGATATCTCCCGACGGGTTTGGATTCGTGCAGAATATGGTTCTAGCATTCAGATTCCAGTCCTTCAACGAGCTCTTTCTTCTCAAAGGGAGGAAGGTTCTGCCCTTCCTAGGGGAGGGGAGCAATCAATCTCATGTTTCAATTGGTATGAGATCCATGGGGAAGTCACCTTTCAACTTCGCTCGGGCAATTGGGACTACTTCATCCCCATGCCCATCGTCCATACGGCGCAGTCCATGGCTGGCCAATCTTGGAACATACTCAGTTGAAGTTAGGGGTTCACGTTGAGCTAAATCTCGATATCTGTAACCGGGCACATACCATCGACCGCCCCGCCCAAGTCCCGTATGCACAAATGATCGTAACTTAACAATATGTTCGACTACAACTGAGGCCCTTCAACAATTGGGATGAGATTGCAAACTCAATATGTCAGAGGAGGACATTCTTGAGGTGATGACTCGAGCGCGATATGCAGAGAGATTTCAAGCTTCCTACAGGGGAAAGCCACATATGATCACTTTGTTTTCTTGCAGCTTTGGATAGGGGCATCGATCGAGAGATCATGTCCAGGTTATAGGTTGTGTTGTATTTACTATTTTAATGGGTCTTTCCGAACTCACATATTTTGAGTTTGTTATCTAATATGTTTTACTACTATTTATAATACACAGGTTGGGGTCCGTCAAACCCCCTCCCAGGCTCCTATATAAGAAAGTCATTTTTTTTAAAAAATATTTTTTTTTTAAGAGTGGCAAATTGTAGTTTTTTTAACTATTGGGGGGTTAATTGCTTTTGTGCTAACATTCAAGGGGGTAAAGAGTAATTTACCCAAAAGTTTACATATATCCACCGGTGTATTGCCAGGTGTACATACCCCTCCTGTAATCTTTACCGACCACGAATGTGAGAGAGAGAGAGAGAGAGAGAGAGAGAGAGAGAGAGTGAGTCGTGGTCTTTCTCCGAAGCCGGGGCTGTGTTTCTTTCACCTCGCCAAGGAGAACGCGCCGTTTCATTCCATTCCCGCCTACTCTCGATTTTGGATTTTCAAAAACCGGCGCTGCTCCGGCGGCGCTCTCTTCAGGCGATGGGGAAGGGGGCTCCGGCAGCCTCTCCGGGGCGGTGCAAACGGACCGACGGTCGTTCGTGGCGGTGCAAGCTCCAGCGGCTCGACGACGGCGGGGGATTCTGCGAGGCGCACTACCTGCAGAAACTGGGAAGGGCTAGAGCCGGCCTTTCAGCCGCTGCAGCAGGAGGAGATGGGAGGGGGAAGAGGAGGGGGAGGCCGAGGAGGGAGGCGAAAGGTTTCATCCCTGAGGTGATCAACGGCCGTTCTTCTGCAGCTTGATTTTTTTTTTTTTTAATAGCTGATTTCTTTCCATAACCATTGGTGGTGGGTTTGGGCTGTAGGGAAATGGGGGAGAGGAGCAAGGAGAGTCCTTGACGGCGGGGGAGAAGGATTTGAAGAGGAGGGATTCTGAGGTGTTTCAGGAAACGGCGAAGGAGGCCGATTCGGTGGCCGGAAAGAGTTGGGAGCAGGTTTATGAGAGGCGGAGGAGAGCCAAAGGGGAGGATTCGATGGTTGGGAGGGATGATCTAGAAAACGGGTCCTCTTCATTGGCTAGGGTTTCGACCAATTCCGAGAAGTGCACAACTCAAGGGGAAATGTACAAGGTACTTCGATTCGTTTTCTCTGGATTTTAGTTTGGTTCTGCTTTTTATTTTTATTTCTCATACCGTTTCCATTGTTCAGGCTCTTCAGGGTATCGCTATGCCCGCTTCCCCTCCGCCACTTGCTTCTGGATCCATGCCTTGGGACCTGCCTAGGCATCAAAGTTCAATGGTAAGATAGTTCTTGTTGGAAGTTTGTATGTTTTACAACTTTTGAAATTTCAAATTTGGAGGGAAATCGAATTTCAGGTGTTATCTGCATTGGCTTTAGATCCTCTATGAAGATACATACTCAGTCCCACACCCTCAAGGGGTCTTAACAAATCACAAGTATGAGGATTTTCGCCTTGGGGTTAGGCCCCACGGGGCATTCGAGTTTAGTGCTCATGAGGCACAACTTTGCAACACTATACGCCCGTGTGTCAAGCTGCACTGGGTCCCAAGACTCCCAACCCATGGATTAAGAAGTTGTTCCTCACCATGTCGAACATCTAAAGGGGTGAAGCTACGGGTTAACTCGAAGTTTGGTGGTCAGTTCTTAAATCATTGGTAGTAAATAATGTAATACTTTTTTTTTCTAAGATCATCAGATAGAGCACTCAATATTTTTCCATGAAAGTGTAGTCTTTTTTCTAGTTTGGTATTTTTCTAACAAAGCAAATCACCTTGTCTCATAGTCATATCCATATGAATTCACAACAGGGGGAGGGTTTTGGTTTAGATTGTGTTCTTTTGGGTGAAAATGGACGGCGGAAACAAACCGAAGGATGGAAATGGTTTCGTTTCCACCTTTTTTGTCGTTCTTTGGGGTTTTAATAGTGTGAAAATGAATCCACCTAGGTGGATGATTTCAGCTGGTTGGGGGTGCTTCGCTTCTACCAAATTTTGGAGGAAATTCTTACTCCATCCGATGATGGAAACAGGGAAGACATTCAAGGTGATTTTTGTGGGAGAGAGGTCCTCTTCTCCACATCGGGTTTGGGTCATTTTTCCTCTTTTTCGGCACGATTGCGCTGAGTTTTTGTTTATCGGTTTCCTTTTTAGTTTCCGGTGTGATCGTACAATCGGTTGAGTAAAAAATCTGGTTTTTGGCTTGATTCTGTGCTAGGTTTTGCACTCCGGCCAAAACCCACCGGCTAGGGTTTGCATTCCGGCCAAAACCCCGACTAGGGTTTGCATTCCAGAAGCTAATCTTTGTACTAGTGCTGCTTTTGATCGTTGTATCAGTGCATAAGTGCACGATGGTGAACTTTGTACTAGTGCATAAGTGTTGTATTTGATAATTGATATTTGCTTCAGTGCACAAATGCTGTATTTCATCTTTGCATTAGTGAATAAGATGATCTTTGTACTAGTGCTGCATTGTATTAGTGCATGAGTATTGAATTTGATCAAGTGCATAAGTGCTGAATTTGATCTTTGCTTCAGTGCATAAGTGCTGCATTTGATCTTTGCATCAGTAAATAAGATGATCTTTGTACTAGTGCTACATTTGATCTTTGTATGAGTGTATCAGTGCATGAGTTGAACTTTGCACCAATGCATAAATGCTGCATTTGATATTTGTATTAGTGTATCAATCAGTGCATAGGTTGATATTTGTTAGTATGTATCAGTGCATAAATTGGTATTTTTACCAATGTGTTAGTACATAATTTGATCTTTGTACTAGTGCCCGAGGCGATTATGTTTACCTGAGCATAATTGATGCATTGATGCCTATCTTTTTTTGGTGTGTGATAACATTGGCTAAATTGATGCACTGGTGGCCATTATGTCTACCTAAGTCTAATTAATGCTTTGATGTCTACCTTGATTTGGTGTGTGTGATAACATTGGTTTAATTGATGTACTGGTGGCGATGATGTCTACCTGAGCCTAACTGATTTACTGGTACAAAGATTAAGTTTTGCACTGATGCAGTTAGGTCGTGACTAACTAAGATTGCGAGACAACCGTGGATGCCCAATTACGCAGACTATTGGTTGCAACCGTTAGTTCATATGTGAGACGGTGATGACTTGGCCACGAGTTGATAACTATGTCTATCATGCTCAGATTCAAGACGGGAGGCAACTTTGGATGGCCTACGATGTAGGCTACCGGGCTACAACCTTGCCTTGGGGTTTGATAATAAGGGCCTACCTGAGTATAACCGATGAACTTATGCACTGATACAAAGATGAAATGCAGTACTTATGTAATGGGTTGTGACGAACTAAGATATTGAGGCAACCTTGGATGGCCTACTATGTAGGTTACCTGTTGCAGCCTTGCAGGCATTTGTTTAAATGTGATAATAAGGGCATATGAACAGCCCAAGGCGATGATGATCTGGCCAAGAGTTTATAGCGGTCTATCATGTTTAGATCCAAGTTGAGAAGAAACTTTGGATGACCAACTGTGTAGTAGGGGTGGACATGGGCCAACCCACGGGCCTCATTTTATACTATATCGGGTTGGGCTTTCTAGTCGGGCCTATTCAAAAATATGCATTTGCTAGGCCCAAGCTTGGCCCATGTACACCCCTACTGTGTAGGCAACAGGTTGTAGCCTTGACTTGGGGTTTGATAACAATGGCCTATCTGAGCCTCATAATTTTTTTGAATTATATATTTCTTGTATCTATTATGAATTATGCAAATGTGAATTATAGGTACGGTTTTTTTTCTATTATATTTGTAATCGTTTGGTCTTTCTAAATTAGATGGAGTGTGCCCGAGGAATTCGATAATGTAGACGACTAGCTGTGTTTGCTGTTGGTATGGCCTTTGTTGCGATCGTAAAGGTCTTTTTACGCCGCCTAACTTAAAACAATTACATACCAAGGTTACCCCCCACAACAAGTTTACGAACAAAGGCAAGCTTCCCTTCATCTTTGAATCAGTGCATAAGTATTGCATTTCATCTTTGCATCAGTGAACAAGTGCTTCATTTGATCATTGAATCAGTCGGTTCATAAGTGCTACACTTCATCTTTGAATCAGTACATAAGTGATGCATTTTATCTTTGAATCAATGAACATGTGTTGCATTTCATCTTTGCATCAGTGAACAAGTTCTGCATTTGATCTTTGCATCAGTGTATAAGTGTTGTATTTTATCTTTGCATCAGTGAACAAATGTTGCATTTGATTGAATCAATGTATAAATGTTGTATTTCATCTTTACTTCAGTGCATAAGTGTTGCATTTGATCATTGAATCATTTCATAAGTGCTGCATTTCATCTTTGAATCAGTGAACAAGTGTTGCATTTGATCATTGAATCAGTGCATAAGTATTGCATTTCATCTTTGCATCAGTGAACAAGTGCTGCATTTGATCATTGAATCAGTGCATAAGTTCTGCATTTCATCTTTGAATCAGTGCATAAGTGCTGCATTTCATCTTTGCATCAGTGAACAAGTGCTACATTTGATCATTGAATCAATGCATAAGTGTTGCATTTCATCTTTGCATCAGAGCATAAGTGTTGTATTTAATCTTTGCATAATGTTGCATTTCATCTCCATTTCCTTATATTTTTCATTTCCATTACCTTCCCAAAAGAACAACAACAATCCATTTCCTCACTTAGTTTAGCTCCTGTCAAAAGAACAAAAAACTTGAAGTTGGGCAATGAAGTCAGCCGACTTCATTCTTTTCTTTTTTTTGGATGGAAGCCGACTTCATTTCCATTTCCTTCAGTTTGACTTACAACCTAGTGAGAGTGTGAGACCAACTTACTGGTCGATATCTATATACCTTGGGTGGCTTGCACTAAGTACTTGGGAACACAATCAATCGTCGAGGAATTACAAATTCTCTATTAGAGAGAATGTATCCCCTTAAGTAACTCATGAAGAATGATAAGTGGAACTAGTACCGGGCATTGTGCCTAGAATTGTCTGATTCACATTTGCCTCATATCATCATTCTATTAGTTTGACTGATATATATGTCGTGAGGTGTTATTCCATGATTCATATATCACAAGACTTGGACATGAAACAACCAATTCAGGCCCGAATCGGGCTGATCAAAACCCAATTTCTAATTATTTTCTTATTGATTTTTATTAAAAAAATTCCAAAACAGCCAAACCTGAAAATAAATATGAACTTGAACAGTTTATTTTATGCCCGGTTCCAGGTTTGAGAATCCATTTTTTTGTTCAAGGTTTGAGGATCTCTCTTGTGGAGGGAGTGTTTGGCCTAGACCCCTACCCGCTATTTGAGAAATCTATAGGCAAGTTTTCAAGTTCAAGAAGTACACTTAGAACATGTATGGGTAGTGAATTTCAATACTAGAAGAAGCTTTCATTCCCGGAGACATTTGTATAAAACACATTTATTTTCTCAAAATTTTATTTTTATGGGGATTGTAGAATATTTGTATATTTTAAAAGTTTTTGAAACTTTAATTTTGGACGGAAACCAAATTTTGGGTATTCCATGAAAATTTTTAGTCTTGGGGTTGTGCCCCATGGGGCACCCAAGTTTTGTTCCCAAGTTCCCATGGGGCACAACTTTGCCATATCACACACACAGACACGTGTGTGTGCTCTCGCCGACCCGATCCTTGCCAGTTCAGGTTCTGATGTACGTGCGGGCGTTTTTGCAGTTAGTCCCAAAGCCATGATCTGCCTTTTTTGTAGTTTTGTTACTTTCGTTTTCATCTTGTACCATTGAATAGGATTATAGGAGGGTGCTTTGACACTCGTTGGGCCTAAATGGGTAAGTTGAATTAATGCGCCCATTCATCTCGACAGGTGTGACGTTGCTTATAAAAGCAGGCGCTGCAGGCCATACCTCTCATATGTACGAACCCAAAATTCTGAAAAGAAATCAACAAAAAATCTTTTGTCTACTTCTATTGAAGCTCTTCTTTCTTCCTTCTCGTCAATAGTTTCAAATTTCTGAATATTAGAGAAGAGGTTGGATTACTGTAAACTCAGCTAGGTGCACATGAATTACAGTAGAGTGGGCCTTTGTATAGTTAGGAATCTGTGCACCGTATGCGGAATTTTTTGCTTCAAAATTAGCTTCTTGATGTACCTCAAACTAAATCTAGTCTCTTGGGACTTTTTAGATCTATGGCTAGTACTCTTCGGTGAACAATATCAAGTTCTGATCCTGATTTTCTGAGCAATGCTTACAATATTTCTTCTCTAAGATCAATTTTTGATACTTCCATTTCATGCTCTCATCAAAGTTGAACCGAAGCATGTTTTGCTTGTCCATGTGAAGTGCCCAAGTGTTAAACTCAAAAGTTGTTTTTTTTTTGTTCCTTGCCTCAACCAATTTTTCAGTGTTCTAAAAAGCGGTCTAGGCGGCCGCCTAGGCGCTAGGCGGCCCCCCACCGCCTCGCCTAGGCCTTAGGCGCTCCAGAAAAGCGGCCAAGCTCGCAGGCGGAGCTAGGCGGCCGCCTAGGCGGGGCAAGGCGGCCGCCTAGGCGGTCTAGGCGGGCTGAGGCTGGCCAGGCGAGCCAGGCAGGCTGAGGCTGACCAGGCGGGTTGAGGCTGGCTAGGCGGACCAGGCGGGCTAGGCGGGCTGAGGCTGGCCAGGCGGACTAGGCGGGCTGAGGCTGGCCAGGCGGACCATGTTTGCTTTTGTTCTTGTTAATCACTCAATCTTGAATTATGGTTATATACTTGTTTTTTAAAATAATGGTTTGGGATAATCTTGAACTTATATTAATCTTTAAACATATATATATATATATATATATATTATATTATATAATATCAAAATAATAATTAAAATAATTAAAAAAAAGGCAAAACGCCTAGGCGCCGCCTAGGCCCCGCCTAGGCCGCCTAGGCGCTAGGCGGCCCCCCACCGCCCGACTAGCGCCTAGCGCTTTTTAGAACCTTGCAATTTTTTAACCATGTCTTGGATCCACTATAGTTTTTCCCTTTTATTATTTTTTCCGTATACTGTATTCTTTTGTGATGCATTATCGCTGCTTATGTCTAATTTGTGGGTTGGACGTCAATGAGAAACTGTGCGACTAATGAGAGAGAAGCTTGATTTTAGCTTCAATAAACCCTATATGGGATTGTATTAGGAAGCTTGGAAGGAAAATTAGAAGTTTCAAGATAGAGGTTAGAGGGAGGAGTGCCTTTTGAAATGGTTTGTTTTACAACTGAACTTTTTTTATATCCTAAATGGCCTCTCTGATCAACAAATTGTAGGGGTACATCTTTGTCATTTGAATTCATTAATGCAACCACAGTGTGAATCAATTGATCATCTGCTTCTTTGTTGTGTTTTTATTGTCGAGATTATCGTTGAGGCATGCCTTTGCTCTATTGCCTTTGGTGATTATTTGAGTTTAGGAGAATCTTCTTGATATTCTGGGTCTTATGAAGGCCCTTTCTATCTAAAGTTGCTTTGGCATGTGACCAATTACAGAGTGTTGGCATCATATCAGTTAAAGAGCTGGTGTAGAAAGTCCATCAAGTTTGATGGATATGCTTGTGAGTCATTTGATGCAAGTAGATAAAGTATTGTGGCAACATTTGGCATGGTGGTTGGTAAAGGGTTCGGTCGATTGAACTTTAGGAATCAAAATCTAGTTGAATCGGAATTGGCAACCCCTGGGTGTTTGTTTTCGCTGCCAGTGCCATCGAACTCATCCTTGAGTTCCCAAAGGCATCTCACTCCCCCCGGTCGACCTTGATGATGCTAGCAAAATCAATTTTGGGACATATGAGGATTAAACAATAAAATTAGAGATTCGACTCAACCTCGTCCAACCGAATACAACTGGATTTGGGCAGATTGAACTTGATCCAACTCGACGAATTAAACTCAGTCAGCTGACATAGCCCAACCAAACGGAGTATAAATAAACATTGGGAGTCGTGGGACCTCTAGTTTTATACTGATGCCTAAATAAAAAAAAAGACAAATGTAATTGCAGTTCCCCACCGATTCACCGAACTAGAACAATGTTGCTTCTAAGATTATAACGAGACAAACATACCTAAAGAGTAATGATTACTATCTGAAGTCCATGACTTGGACAATAGAGTTGTCGTTATTGTCAGATGGTAGATTAGGCTATTGAAGATAGGCCTGTCAACGGGTCGGATTCGGGCCGGATTAGGGTATATCCGAATCTGATCCGAATAGGAATCTGCTCGATCTGAATCCGATCCGATATCCAAGGATATTGTAACCTTTGGTTTGCGTACAAATCTGTCGGATAATTCGAGATCTGAAACTAAAGCCGAATATCCATTTAGAAACAAAAAAAAATACTAAACCATCCTCAAATTATGATTCAAAACAAATTCAATTGTTTTCATTTTCAATACAAAGAATATAATAGAGAGGCTAGGTAAAGAGGGAACTTGTCTAAGTTTATATAATAGATAGGTTAGGTTTTATATCTAAGTCTTTGATAATCATAATACCTAGATCTAAAGGCTGTTGTTCAAGGATTATGTTAGATAATCGATAGTGTCGGATCGGATCTTAATCGAATCGGATCAGGATAAACTCGGATCCGATCCGATTATATTTCGAATCGGATCAGATCATTTTTAATCGGATATTGGATCAAAAAATTACTACCAGATTCGGGCTATTCAGATCGAATTCGGATCAAGATCCGCTCCGTTGACAAGCCTAATTGAAGATATCACTTTTTCGAGTGATTTACTCTAAACAATCAAAAGGTATGTAGTGATTTTTCATTCTTAGGTTTCTTAAGGGAGTTATGAAGTATCCTACCATGTGTCCACTGCATTTGCACACAAACCTCTACAAACCATTTACTACATTTGATTTCTTACTTCATTTTCAAATTTGCTTCACTGGGTCAGGGAAGGTGCATTTGCCTTATCTCCTTGTAGACAACAGAAGTATTCTATTCAACTCTTCCACCCATTGGACCATCCCTTTGAGATACTTCAAGACTCCTAGAGTACTGGTTTGTGGTAAAAAAAATAACAAGGATAAACTAATTACCTTCCTTAGATACTTGAACATATTATGTAGTGATGGTGCCAACTAATGAACTCTTAATTTTTTAAAGAAAATGGGAAAAAAAACCTCTTGAAGCCCCTCAACTCGATTGTTTATTGAAAACCCTCGCTTTTATTCATTTTCTCCTCTTAAATAAACAGGGACAAAATGTTTGGTTTTGAAAAGTTATAAATGTCAATAGAAAATTATTATATCTATTTAATTCATTATTTTGAGAATGGAGTAAAGTTGACACCACTTTTGGCCAAATGATTTGCAAATTTTGCTGCAGAGATCAGCTACAGATATCGAGATCCGGATTGATATCGCTCCGAGCAAGAGAGGTCAAACTGTAGTTGAGGAATTTGATGGCAAGTATGAGAATTTTTGGGATAACGTAAGAACTGATTTCTTTCATCAGTTTAATTGTGATTTTATTATTTTAAAATTTTGATCTTTTTTTAATAATCTGTAGTGGTGGATTTGAGTTGCAGGATGAGAAGTTAGGGGAAAAACCGACAAGCATGGATGCGGAGAAAGTTTATAGGAGGCGGAAGAGGGCAAAGGAGGGTATGAAAGTGGTGGACCTTGAGGTCGGGTACTCTTCTGTAGCAATGGTTTTGGATGGTTTTGAGAAGGGCCCAAGTCATATAGAAAAGCCCAAGGTAATTAATTTTCTCTGATTTTCAGTTTTATTCAATTTTGTATATATCCCCTCGTTTCCACTGTGCTAGGTGCCGTGGTCATGGTTTAATCAACACGCTTAGCTTGTTTTGTAATCTGCCCCCTTCAAATTTTGGACTGATCTGAGAAGGACAACCCAAGTGCTGATTTTCCGTGCCTTAAATCTCTATTCAGAAATACACTTTAGATCTACAAACTCTGCTTCATTTTTGCTTCAGTTCTGCACTATGTTTCTTGTTTAGCTAATGTTGGATGCATCATTTGATTTATGGGTTTTTTCTTTCATTATGGGATTAAGTATGTTCGATACCCTCACCCCCCAAAACCCGGGTTGTAAGGGGAGGTCCAACGCGGGTATATTAAGCGGCCAATGAGTGCCCCCCTTACCGTTGTGGGACTAAACAGCGGGTAAATTAAGCGCCCTATAGGTGGCCTTACCGATGTGGGACTATTTGTCCACAAAGTACATTGAATCTAGATATAACTATATAAGCTTTCAAACCCTGCATATTATTTTAATCTAACATAATGGTGACATATCAGAACATTGTGGCTGGTTTTCTTGGAAGTAAGAGCATCTCCAACCGGTCTCCATTTCTTCAAAATGGAGGTGGAAGCTCCTCCAACTGTACTCCATTTCCACCTCCATTTTGCAGCTGAAAGGTTTTGATCTGCGTATTTGGAGGTTTTGAGGGAATTTGGAGGCCTCTTCCAAAACACTGTTCACCATCCTTAATGCAAAAAAATGCCCTTTGTCTTACTCCCCTTTATCCCATTTGACATTTGTGTCCCAAATCATGTGTATATTTAATATAAAATGGGGATATGAAGTGGAGTTTTTTAATATAAAGTAAAGAGAAAATTAAAATATGGAGACTCGTGGTTGGATTGCATGTGTCTCCAAATCAACTTTATCTTCAATTTGGAGATGATGTGGACTCCAAAATGAAGACCCCGGTTGGAGATGCTCTAAGAATGAATAATTGCATAAATGAGATATAATATGGTAATTTAAATCCTAGCTCTTGAAAAAGGGTGAAGACTGTGGAGCCGATGAATAACATATTGGGAAATTTGAATAGATCACAATTGAGAGCATAAAGTTCAAATGAAGAATTTACGCTCATCAAAAGTAGATACCAATGAGAAAGCACGAGCGATTACAGCTTTGGTATACCTATGCATGATTCTGTCTGTCTTGTTGACTAGGAGAGCTCTGTCTTGAGGGAGTGTCAACCGGTCTCCTTCCCCCACTGCGAATCCCTTCAAAAGTTGTATGAAGGTAAAGGCTCCATCTTTCAATATGTTTAACAGGATTTTATGCCCTAAGCATTTGCTCTATACTTACCTATTCTTATTGGAAAATGCTTGACAGCCGTCACGTTTTCCATCCAAATCGGGCCATCCTGATGTGGCACCTGATCAGTCGTTCGTTGCACCCAGCCTCGACTGGCAGGCAAAGGGTAGTCGGCTGTGATCAGGTGCCGCCTCAGGATGGCCCGATCTGGATGGAAAACCGGATGGCTGAATAGCATGGCTCATTCTTATTACAGGGTATGCTGGCGAGGTGATAACTAATTTGGATGTGGAGGACGATGACTGCGACGAAAGAGATGCAGTGGTAACACCAAGCCCATCCCTGTCGAGTCCGAACATAGGAGAGTCGACTCATCAACTCTCTCTATCGACCCAGACACAACCGCAGAAGTGCAAGCAGCCCCCAGCTCCATCCGCATCCACGTCATGCGTGTATCGGAAGAAGGGTGACCAGGACAAAGTTCCGGAAGTTACACCGGAAAATCTGGACATCAGAAGCGGGAAGAGTATGAAGAGAGCCAAGAAGACATCAAAGAGTTCCGGCAAGTTCTCGATCAGCAGGTGTGCTACCGCATTGAACGAGATGACGGGTTTCACTCCAGAGGAGCTAGTGAAGGCGTCTAAGGTCTTTGTCAAGTCTTTTAATAGGGAGATGTTCCTCTCCCTCAGAGACGAGCTACGGAGGGTGTGGTTGAGGGATCGGATATCGGGTTAGTTGCCTAGGGGTTCATTCCATTGGCATCTACTGTTCTTGCTTGGTGGTAGTAAGTTGGTTTTCTGTAAACCCTGTAATATGTGATTGTGTTGTACGTTTATGTAAAACAGTGCAATCCTTTGGATGTTGGTCGATGTTTGCGAGCTTGTAACATATGATCTAATTGACTTGTATTTTTTTTTTTGTTAGGGTTTCCGCAACCATTTGAATCAGTATTTTGATACTTTGGCTTGGAATTTGATAGGAACAAAGATAAGGTGATCTTGAATGATCAATGTCGTTTAACAAGGGTGGGGTGGCTGCTGGGTCTGCAGTTCTGGGTAGTATTTGCTTGACCTGATGAGGCGTCGCCCACCGAATGATATCGCGCTGCTTGACTTAGAGGCTGCCCCAGTCTAAATGACACCCCACCTTTTCCTATATTGTGCCTGTGATTTCCAGGAGGAAAAAGGAAGATGGAGGAAGAGGGAAACGTTGGTGGTGGGTTACCGGCGGCCGAGGCCTGCAAATGGCCCGCAACAGCTGAAGTGGATTGCCTTTTGAATATTACAGTGACCTATTGGGTATTGAGGGGGTATGCCTAAATATCATACAGTAATATGGGTGTATGCCTAAATATCATATAGTTTTGGGGGTAAGTCAAATTTGCCCAAAAAAATTAAGAAATATTACTCAAATGACCACATTCTCTTAATTCACAATAACATTACCAGTCTTGCTATAGAGGTGCAACTATTGACTCACTCTTAACACAATTAGACCAGACAGGACATTCATCAGCCCTTCTTTTTGAGCAGAGAAACTCTCCGCTGGACCTCCCTCTCCGCCGTCTGGACATAAAACTCGGGGCCAAGCATGTCCCTAATACTGACATTCGAGGCGGTGCTTGCTTCGGCCGTGTCGACGATCAACTCGACGGACAGACTGAAGCCTAAGGCGGACAGCAGGCGGACCGCGTTGGCGACACGGCATATGTGCTGCCTTACTTCCAGCGGGGTCGAGGCTTGCTCGTGCTCGATTTGATCGGGCTTGCTCTCTTGGTCGACAATCATGTCGTCGTCTCCGGTCTCTATGTGCTCGCCCACCCAGACGAACCCGTTGCATCCGAGGATCAAGTCTGCACCGTACTGCTCGAGATGGTGGAAATGCTGCTTGCGCCGCTTGACCAAGTAGGGCGAGACTGTGAGCAATTGACCCCTCTTGAGCTGCAACATCAGTTTCGACCAAACCATCAGATCAAATAAAAGATTTTGTGGATGCAAACATAATCCACTGTTAACCTAATATAAGAGCTTAGGACAAAATACATGTTGCAAAAGGGTAGGAATGATATAGGGACATGTTGGATATTTTTTCAAATTTCAGTTAGGGCTGTCTTTGGTATTTCGTGGATCCTATTAAAGGGAATTGGCTTTTGAAGGGACTTACCTTTGCTTTTCTTTTCTTTTTGTTGGGTTATTTACTGCAGATCCTTAAAAAAAGAAGAGAGATGCTTTTGGAGACTAGGATCCCTCCCCCCTTCTTTTCAATAAAAATAGGCCGCGGAAGAGTAGTCACAGGATCCTCTCCCCCAAGGACAGACCGCATGGGTAGGAGTCGGGAAATATAATATATTTTTGAATAGCTGTATGCTTTTGTGTGTGTTTGTGCATGTAATACCACATTATGAATATATGTGCAAATACACCATGTACATGTGCACATCTACATGCAGTAAACCAGTCTTCATCGATTACAAGAAAACATTTTGTTAGTCACAGCACTAGGCATAGGAAATCTTGTTGGGTGAAGGTCAAATGGATGTCTGTATACCTAAATCTAGAGACAAGTTTTTTTTTTTTTTTGAGAACCCCTCTAGAAGGAGGGAGGGTTAGGCAGCCCCCGACCAGTATTTCATATCAAGATCATGGTGTATTATCACATCCAAGGAATGTGATAACAATTATATTCAGATATCAATCCTGAAGCACCGGCCAATACACGTTGTTATCCCATCTCGTCTTTTATAAATCATGTTATTAACTCCTAACTAGTAAGAAACCCGGGTAATGCCCGGATGAAATTGATGCATGTCACTTGGCACAAATGACATCACAACCGTCCAAAGAAGTGTGCAATATGAAGTGAGTGATATGTGATTCACTTGTTAGAGAGAGAGAGATAGTACTAATGATTTTTCTAATTACATCAAATGACTATTAAATGTCATTGAATGGTTATTTATCATCTTTATAGTAGGTTTTTAACAGGATTTATGAGAGAGAGAGAGATGTGGTTACACATGGGAGAAGGATTCTGGCTCTTCAAAAGATGTTCACGTGTCATAACACAGGACAAAAGTTTCCATTTTAGTATTATACTATTAGATAAGGAAAACAACCTATTAATTACTATCACATCCAAGGAACAAAAAGCATGAAGGAAATAGATTGCCCATGGATTCTTAATGACAATTCCGGATACTCGCTATACTTCCAACATTGAGTGGGCAGTGTCACAATTATTTTCCATACGTTATTGGAAAAAGTGTGTTCGCATTAATTATGAACTTTATAGGTTCCTCAAGAAAACAGATAAACAAAGAGAGATACCTTCCCATACTTCTGACTTCTTGCCTGTAGGTGTAAAGTTCCATCATGCTGGAATCCACGAACTTCAGCCTGAAAATCAATATAGGTGAAAAGGTAAACCATTTAATTACCACTTACCTTTCAAAACAACTGAGAGCTCGGTGTTTTAGTAAATGGATTAGAGAAGATTCATTGTAATTACTATTCGTATCAAATTACATTATATGAGTTTCGTTTTAGTTCTACTAATTTTTAATCTCGTTCTTTTCAAAACTTTCCTATATAATTCCAATTCAGAATTTAACCCTATCATTGTTGCATCGACCTACACTATATCATGTGTAAATAACAAAAAACTTGGTACTTATTGAAATATCATGAGTAAATTCATAAAAGAAAAGAGTAAAAAATTTCTTAGTAGCCCTTGGTGAAGCCCCGACAAGTTGGAAACCCATTTTCCTCACCATGAGTTGCTTCTCATGCTAGTAATTGCTCCTTCAAACATAGACTCAAAGTTTTAATATAACTTTGAGACACCCCCCTTTCCTATTTTAAGCATATCTTACATCTCGCGGTACGCTATCATAGGTTGTCAATAAGAATCATATGAAGTTTCTTTCTTCTCTTTTCCACTAGTTTTCTAAGCAAATTATGGCCTCCTTAACGTATATATGAATTGGCTCTGTAAAATTCATTCATAAGTCTAATTTCATACCAACTGGAGTCTCTTTTTTTTGCATCACCCATATTCTAATAGATAAGTTCCATAAATTTCTCCAATCATTATGCTCCGAACCTTGATATTAAAATTCTATTCATGCTGTGTAGATATAGATTACCGCACATGAACGAGAGTATAAGTTGTAGGAATCACCATCAAGTCATCAACTATATCTGAAAGATAATGTCTATTCCATGCAATCTTGGGACGAATTAGGTATGGATGCGAGTGAATCCTTAACATGCAACTGCCGAACCCAGTGCTTATTTGAGTTACACTTGCAGTTTATTGTAGAGGGAGTTCATGATACCCAAGTCAGAGAAACATCAATTGCCAGGGTAATACTGCAGGATTAACAGTTTAAACATTCTCCTACATAAATATTTAACAAAAATAAGAGGCATGTTATTTTTCTTTAAGAAATGAAATACATTTCTGTAACTTAGGTTGAAATATCTACATACTGATTCTTAAAAGGAAAAAATCAGTATAGGACGTAGGGTACAAATCACTTACACAAACGACATCATTTTCTTCAAAGATACTGCGCATATTGAGTTCATCAACAGCAGTTTTCCGCCTCTAATGGTTGCAAAAGCAATGCAAATATGAAAACTGATCAGCTCACACAACCATGTAAACATTAAATAATTAAACCAACCAAAAACAACTTCATGATAAGCTTTCATATAGGGAAGCAGAAACATGACTACAAATGACCAAGATAATTGTACAAGATATAAATATAACCGACCAACAAAAACTAGTATCAGAAGGTGATTATTTTAATGTAGTCACACAAGTGATCATCAAATTCTGCAGTATATACCAAATTAGCCAATGAACCACAGCCCACTCGAGTTCTTCAAGAGGCTCATAATGTGCTGAAGTTTCCAAAGGTCTAGCTGGTTCAGGTAAATGACCCCCTAACCACCTAGGCCACCAACACACCATCTAAATTTGGATATGTATGCAATTCCGTATGTGTAATATTCAGATCCATAATTTCATGAACTAATTTAGGCATATGTATATTTGCTATTAGAGAGCCTAGCAACATCTTCAGTGGTCAGCCAACATGTGAGAGAAGACTTAAAGAGGGATGGCCTTCAATTTAGTAATCTGACCCAGATTGGCTAAGGGCCCGGGCCCGGTTCATCGTTCAATCGATTGGGCTGGTCCGGGTCTGATAAGGATGCCTAAAACTCCAATATGTTAAAGTATGGTCCTCGTATCTCGGAACCTGTCTATGTTAAACGTCGCCAAAGGGCAGACAATAATTACAACCACCAATTGTTAGAATAAATATTCATGCAAAACTCATTTAGAAGGGTGGCATACGATTGGACAAGGTTGTCCTATACCCCATATCCCTGCCCATCATTATAAGGGTCGATCCAAGTCTACTTTGGAAATGTTATCTAGAGAATGTACCTTGCTGACATTCATCTGTTTGTTATGATCCGAGTCCAGAATGATATGAATCCGTCTATCTTGTATTTCACAATAGAAATGAAGTATGAATTGTGTTGGATTCAAGTTGGTTTGAAAATTCTTATACTTTTACTCTATCTTATTGTAGCAATGTGTTGGGTCAGTTTCTGGTTGGATAGACCTTTATAAGACCTAAGCTTGATCCTGAAATCACCAAATACAAAACAAACTTGGATGAAAAACAGCTCTAACTATGAAATAAAGCATAATCTCATATTTATCAAAGCCAAGGTTCCTATGCTGTAAGCGACGTGCCTCAACCTAATCGATTATGGTGGGAAATATGTAAGAATTTGTTAGGGCCAATGTTTAAAAAGGCATTCGAGACGTACGCCTCGAGGCGAGTCGGTCTTGTCCTACCTCGAGGCACACGCGTCAGCAGCCATATATAAAAGTCTACGCCTCTGCAACAAGAGGCGTACGCCTCTGTCTAAGGGTCTGAGGCACGCCTCAAGGCGTTCGAGGCGTATGCCTCTTGCTGCAGGCGTGAAACATAGGACGAGAAGGGGTTAAAACCCAATGTATTAAACTATCAAAGCGTCCAAACAATTCATGAGCCCAATGCAAAAATCAGGAAATTTTTTTTTATAGGAACTCTTTTTGTATTTCGTGTCTTGAAGATAAAGTTATTACAAAATTTTGACCGAGGTATAACATAGATCATCCTCGTCCATAGCTAGAACAAGATAGTGAAAGAAAAGATTGTAACAGTGTAGAACCGGTAAGCTCATTATTGTGGATTTAACTGAAACCACATTTTCACTAGATACAAAGGGACCTAAACTTCAAAGTTAGTTCCCTAGATATGAGTGTAGAGGCCTCGTAACACAGTACATCTACATGATGTCTTCTGAATTTAACCTTCTCATGAACAAGAAAAGTTAGAACAAACTAAAAGCAGTTTGCCACTTAATTTCCAACTTCACAACTTCCACAGCTTCACAGAATCAGCTATGTTTTAAGGGCAAAATCTATGAAACATGTCGCTCATGACGAAGCAACTGCGAGATTTCAAGTTCTAACCTTACTATACAACTAAAAATCATGCATGTCTCATTTTAAGTATCATAGTTTCTCCTTTTTCTGATTTGTATTTTCAAGCACTTCGTCATACACATATGCATGAGTTTATAAACTTTATAGTTTGAAATGAATCGTACCTGTATACCATCCGGCAAACTCATAGATGAAAGCATCAATACTGCATTTTGACTGAAATTTATTTCCAATCTCCAACGTTTTGGAGCAATCTGTTAACAACAGAGTAAAATAATTTATATCAAAACATGGAAAAAGAAATATGCAAAAAAGAAATGACATAAGCTTTAATAAAGAAAACTACAATCCGCAACACTATGACGAAAAAGTTAATCGCATGCCACCCTAGGAGTCAGGAACCTATACCAACTTATTTCATTTCCTCCATTTCTTTACCATACTACACTAGTTACTTCAAGTTTTAATATGTACTAAGATGCTCTCCTTAAGGAAAAGAGGAAGGAAACGAATTCATAAAATGCAAGACCTCAATGACTCGACCAACAATAATATCCCCAACCTCTGGCTTGTACCTGCAAGAACACGTATTTTGATCTCATCAAAACCACCCCAAATAAGAATTCAAAGTTCAGAGTCGACAAAATTATATTAATGTAAACTATTATAGATCAGCAAGTTCCCAGAGTACTTAGATTCAGATGGACTGCGTAGGATGCAACTCCCATGGAAGCATATCCTTTATGGAATTATTGGCACCTAATCTGACGATGAATCTTTGTCCGGTAGAAATATTGAAAAGGGAGTTTATCTCGTACGAGTCCAGAAGATATTCCTCCCCGAGTCTCTGATATCCCTCAACTCAAGATGGTATCGAATACTGAATCCCTTCATGAGATATTATGGATATGAAATGTGGGGCAATGACCGATCCAAGAATGTCGATCCATACATAGGGAGCATTCAAGGTGAAACATGCATGCCCACGTTAACCATGGCGAAGGGTATGTCCATATCTCAAAACACAGTCGAATCATAGAAAAATCGGTAACATTGTACAGCAATTGAAAATCTTGCTCGAGAAGCAGGGGTACCGGGATCTTAAAGCACGAACGTAGACCAGCTTGTTTACTCGCTCGACCACACCGCACAGAGTGGCCACCACTTCATCGCCGAGCTCCGCTGTCCCATGTCCCCTGACGACATTAACAAGAGAGAGTCAGTGCGCGATTGGTGGAAGTAACAACATTCAAAGGGTGAATGCAGCTGGAATCAAAATTCGAAGCAAAGGAACTAACTCTAAAGATGAATACTTTGATCGAAAAGTTTAACTGGGAACTTGACAAAAAAAAGGAAAACTGGTGCTGCCGGTTTATTGAACAACAAGAAAATGAAGGAGGACCCAATTGAAGAAATGATTAATCTTAGCAAGAGACGGTGACCCAAAAGAAAAATTTTGTATCTTACTTGAGGATACCATCCTCGTGGCTGACAGGGATGGTGTCGGCGACGGCGACGGAAGCGGTGGAGGTGGCGGTGGCACGGGCGGAGATGTCCTGCAGCTGTTGAAGCGCGGCTTGCAGCCTCACTCTCTGGGTCTGATTCAGCGGCAGCTGCAGATCCCTCATTCTCTTCGAGCTCTGCAGCTGGGAAACAGAGACCTATTGGGTAGCCGAAGGACGCGGCAAGATCTTCAATCGGAGGGCGGCGAGGAGGGGAGACGAAGATCTAGGGCACGAAGAGACGATGGAACTTGAGATTCAGGAGAGAGCGGGTCTCGGCGAGGTAAGGAAGTTCCCTTCAACGTCAGCACCGATCTGTCCGTTGGTGTGTCAGGAGCTGCCGCCGCCGTCGCCGACGAGCGGATCTCCCGTCACTGTTGGGAGCCGTCGCACAAAGAGAGATGGCGCTTTTAGGGCGCGAAGGATCAGAAAGGTTAAAGCCACAGCCGTTCATCTGGGGAAACTGAATCACAGCCGTTCGTTACATCCACAGCGCCATCTCTCTTTGTTAAAGCCACAGCCGTTCATTATGTTAAAGCCACAGCCGTTCATTATTATTATGTTAAAGCCACAGCCGTTCATTTAGGACTTAACTTCACCAATGGGCTCGCGAACGAAATCGGTAAAAGCCCGTTCAATTACTATTTGAGCCAAGACCAAGCCTAGAGTTTAGGCTCGTTTAATAAACAAATCAAGCTACTAAAGCTCGGTTCGGTTGGGCTCGAGAACATGATCGTTTAGGGATTATAAGTATGCTTGTGAATAGGCTTGTGAATTAGTTCATAAAAGATATGAATAGACCAAAAAAAAAAAAGAAAAAAAAAGGATATGAATAGACCAAATACATAATCCAATATTTGGCTTACGATAGAGAGTTCATGAACAAGCTCGACAAGAGCTCGTTCAAGTAGGCTCGCTTATTAAACGAGCCATGCTCAAACAGACCAAAGCTTGGCTCGTATGCGGCCCTAGCTGCCACCCTCAACCGCCACCAACCTGCCACCATGGTCCACACCGCCCGCTACCATCGTCCCCAACGCCCACATTCACATTCAGATTTAAAAATTGGGCTGGGCTACATACAGCTAACCAAATACCATATCCAGCCCTAACTTAAAATTTTAAAAATACTCGATGTGTCCCCTCCTCTTGGCTGATGTCAACCCACGCTCACCGCCTGCCTCCGCAGACAGCAACCCACTAGGGGTGTGCACCTTCCAAACCATGGGCGGATCCATGAGTTGGCTCGGCCGGGCTATAGCCCGGTCGAGATTTGAGAAAGTCCATGTAACCCCAGCTCAGTCCAGCCCTCCTCCACTCACAGCCAGTCAGGCCCAATCCACAGCCAACCGTAAAAAAAAAGGTTTATTTTGACTTTACCCCCCAAATTTTGCCTTTAATTAGACTTTACGCCCCATAGTTTCATTAATTAGACTTTACCCCCCAAAACTAACTGTTCCGTCAGCTCACCCCGCAAAACTTTATTTCTTTTCTGTAAGGTCACCCTTTCTCTTAGATGGTGGGCTGACGGAACAGTTAGTTTTGGGGGGTAAAGTCTAATTAATGAAAATATGGGCGGTAAAGTCTAATTCAAGGCAAAATTTGGGGGGCAAAGTCAAAATAACCCAAAAAAAAGAAGAAAAAAAACACAGTAGCGGTGGTGCCCCTTGTCTTTTTGTCAAGAGGCCACATCAAAAATCCTTAAAATGGAAGCTTTTGTATGAAACCTTCGGCAGCTCATCATTTTAATTGCTAAATTAAGGGAAACAGAAAGTGAACACAGGAAGAAATAATCAATGGAATCCATTTTTTCAAATACAATTATGCATAACATTTTGTTGCCTTAAGATCTTTCGAGCCTAATATCTCATTAACTTATTATACTCGTATCGTTGATGTTCACTTAAAAAATTATGCTCATTATTTTTTTACTGTATATAGTAAATACTTCATTGTTAAAAAAATTAGTTTAGTTTCAGCCCAGTCCAAAAAAAATTTCTAGCTACGCCCCTGTTCCAAACCAAACCGATCAATTTTGATCGGTTTCGACACACTCAATGGATCGGATTGGATTGGGTTTTTAAAAACCGACTTGATTGGATCTGTTGACGGATTTGTAAATTTAAAACCGACCAGAACTGAACCAAACCGACATATGTATATACATATAATATTTTATTAAATATACCATATGTCCTTATGTACCCTTGCTACCAACAACCTTTGCAATATACTGTAGGATCACTCAAAATCAGTAAAAAAATCTTATGTAGGCCTAATGATTTGATAACAATTATTAATTTTTAAGTTGAAACTATGTCCTAATAGAAGGTGGAAAAAAAGCCCCATAAGAATATGGTCCAAAGCCCAAATCAACCATCCAATTCAATCCAAATTGACTTTAAAAGCCCGTTCGATTACTATTTGAGCCAAGACCAAGCTTAGAGTTTAGGCTCGTTTAATAAACAAACCAAGCTACTAAAGCTCGGTTCGGTTGGGCTCGAGAACATGATCGTTTAGGGATTATAAGTATGTTTGTGAATAGGCTTGTGGATAAGTTCATAAAAGATATGAATAGACAAATACATAATCCAATATTTGGCTTAAGATAGAGAGTTCATGAACAAGCTCGACAAGAGCTCGTTCAAGTAGGCTTGCTTATTAAACGAGCCATGCTCAAACAGACCAAAGCTCGGCTCGTATGCAATCCTAGCTGCCACCCTCAACTGCCGCCAACCTGCCACCATGGTCCACGCTGTCCGCTACCACCGTCCTCGACGCCCACATTCACGCTCAGATTTAAAAATTGGGCTGGGCTACATACAGCTAACAAATACCATATCCAGCCCTAACTTAAAATTTTAAAAATACTCGATGTGCCCCCTCCTCTTGGCTGATGTCAACCCACGCTCACCGCCTGCCTCCGCAGACAGCAACCCACTAAGGGTGTGCACCTTCCAAACCAAACCGATCAATTTTGATCGGTTTCGACACACTCAATGGATCGGATTGGATTGGGTTTTTAAAAACCGACTTGATTGGATCAGTTGACAGATTTGTAAATTTTAAAACCGACCAGAACTGAACCAAACCGACATATGTATATACATATAAAATTTTATTAAATATACCATATGTCCCTATGTACCCTTGCTACCAACAACCTTTGCAATACTGTAGGATCACTCAAAATCAGTAAAAAATCTTATGTAGGCCTAATGATTTGATAACAATTATTAATTTTTAAGTTGAAACTACGTCCTAATAGAAGGCGGAAAAAAAGTCCCATAAGAATATGGTCCAAAGCCCAAATCAACCATCCAATCCAATCCAAACCGACTTTAATTGGATTGGATTCCAATCTATGTTTATTTTGGATTTGATTGAAAATCTTCAAAACTGACCAAGGTTGGATCGGTTTGGGTTTTAGGTTGGTTTCGAACCGAAACACACCCCCTACAACCCACCACCACATTCTCCTTCCTCCTCCTTACCTCTTCTTCCTCCTCCCCCCCCTCCTCTCCTTCCTCCTCCCCCCCCTCCTCTCCTTCCTCCACCTACTTTTTTCCTTCTTCCTGCTACTCCTCCCCTTTCCCCTCTGCTTCCTCCTCCTCTTACCATCCTCCTCCTCCTTCCCCCTTGAAATCCCTCCTCCTCCTTCCCCTTTCAAGGGGGAAGGAGGAGGATGAGGAGGAGGGAAAGAAAAGGAGGAAGAGGAAGAAGAAGGGAAGAAGGAGGATGAGGAAGGAGATGGTGGCGGAGGGTTGCTGCCAGTGGAGGCAGGCAACAATGTGCATTGACAAAATAGGGAGTGGCCTTTAGACAGGAGCTGCCTTGGCAAAAAGAGGGGCAGCCTTTAGACGGAGGCTGCCTATGGTATTTGGTGGGCTGCATATAACCCAGGCTCCTTTTCACATCCTGCTATCTTTCTTTCAGAGGTAGTTAAAGATACTGTGAAGCCACAGATTCTCAGGCACAGCCATGAATTCTTCCACCAATTCCATTTAAACAAAGTGAAGTATCAGGATCATAGCCGTCCTTTGCAACCATCCCCGACCGATGAATCGCAGTCAGCCCCGACCGGCATGCAAAGGGACACTGTGATTGGATGCCACATCATTCTGTTTCAAACATTTGGGGTAAACGCTTGGTATGAAAAGCGTTGCTCATTCAAGTAACACCTTTCCAAGTATGGACATGGATCAAAAACATCTTGACGTGGCACAGGATCACAACCGTGTGATGCCTGGCGAACAGAGCGAGTGCCATTCACCGATCAGGATCGGTAGCTGTGATCTACTGCCACCTTAGGTTGTTCACGCTCGATGTTCATACTCGATGTTGGAGTAGCATTTCCCCCCCGGAGGGTGAATCCCACTCGGAGAGTGATATTCTCTTATAACAATAACGAGAGAGAATATGCACACGTGGCAGCTCGAAAGCTTAAAGTTCGTAATTGAAGTACAAAGTGTGAAAGTTTTGCAAAGTTAATGTTCGAATTATCGATGATTATGGTCCAAATTAAATCCAGCACCAACATTGAAGCAATATGAGGTCTGTAGTAAGCATGAAAGCTTGATCAGCTTTCATGTCAATGATACAAGAGAGTGAAAAGGCCTACAATATCCAACATCAGTCAATACAACCCTATATAGCTGAATACTGAGCTTACCAACATTGTCATCAATAAGCAAGTTCATCAACTAATCCTTCTTTGCTCGCTACTCGCTAGCCACACATCTCTCTCTCTCTCTTCGCAAGAGAGAAGGGTAAGCCTCAACACAGGCATAGCCCTCTGCCGCTTCCGAGTAACTCCCAATTTTCCAGAATGTTTCAGTATTTGATCAAAGTTTCACCAGGAGCTTGTAAATCTTTGTATTTCAATCTTCTAGTCATGACATTGTAGACAAGAGCTTCTCAACTGAACGAAATTCCTTCGGGCAACGAACTTTGGCCACCCGGCGAAATTTCACTCTGCCCTCTGAAGCCACCCAAGCTGTAGACAAAGTATGTGACTCAGAAGACAGTTGAGATGGTAGAAATATCGGAGTCTTTGCAAGGTAATCACATAGCATTATACCTTCCATGCATACATCATGAAGAAGGCCACCGTGTCCGCAGACCACACAACCGCAAACGACTTCCAGAAGAAGGGAATCAAGATATTGAGTAGTGGGATGAGAAGAAAGAGATAATTCAGAGCTTCTTTCTCTTTCTTTGAGCAGTCGCGTGCTCTAAGCGAAGGGATTGCTGCAAAAGCCTTTAATTAGTTAATTAAAAAAAAGAATGTTGCCGTTCCTCTATTAAACCTCGAAAGTAAAACAAGAAGATAAAAAAGGTAGAACATCGTAAGAATTTTTTAATTGTGGTTCCTCTACTAATACTTACACTATACAAGAATATTCGGAACCATTAACAAGCTATTTCTACATTGAACACAAATTCTCTTCAATAGTACCAATGTTCAACTATTAATTAACACGTACGAGAGCATGCTTCCGATATTCTCATCACATATTCGAAAGGCAGATGGCTGCAAACAAAGGTCCACAGAAGTAGAAAATGGATCTTGATACCTAATAGGCCACTGTTGGTCTCTAAGAAGTCACATCTAAAGTTAAGTCCTTTTTTTATATGGACTGGCCAAGCGGTCAGAGGACAGGGCGCTAGAACATGGGCTGAAAGAGGTCCGGAGATCGAAACGGGGGAAGACATCATAATTACTTTTTGTATTAAATTCCTTAATCCCGTGAACATGACATCAACTGCCAGGATACACATTCGCAAACAAGGAAACAGCGGCCTTGAGAGAGTTCGCTCTACGGTGTCCATACCGGGAGTCGAACAGGGAACCTCTCTCCAACAAGGGAGAGAGGAAGTACCACACGAACAAGAGCCCATTGGTGAAGTTAAGTCCTAAAACAATGTTTATTATTTTGAATAATACAAAAATAACAAAGTCTATTCATGGCAGTAGAAAGATGACTCGATTTATTGTCCATGACATTCAGAAACATATTTGCAAACACATCGGGTAGATGCATGTTCATGCACATTTTTATATGAAATGGAAACAAAAGAGCGAAACATGAAACATGAAGACGACTCCTTGGATTGGAGGCAAGACACCATAGATTTCCACTAAAATCAATCTAAACTAGGAGTGGCAATCGGTCGGGTTCGGGTTCGGGTTCGGGTCGGACCTATCCCTATCCATACCCATACCCATTCGGGTATGGCAGGTTCCATACCCAACCCATACTCATTCAGTTAGAAGTGGGTCGATACTCCAAGCCCGATCCATACCCAATCGGGTTTCGGGTATGAATTGGATATAGTTTTATCTATTTTTCTCCATCATATATTCAATTATTTGAGAAGAAAAATCAAGGTATCACAATGCAATGTTAAGAAACTCTTTTGGTTTCTGATTACAATGATTTTAGTAGAGTACAAGTTTGGGTAGGGATATGGGTTTGGTTGGAATTTTGGTATATGAACATGAGTTTGGAGTCAAATTGTATTATTAAGTATACGCAAGTTAGAGGGACAATCGGGTTTCGGGTATGGGTATTGAGGTACCCATACTCATACCCAAAAGTTAATTGGGTGGAGTTCCTATACCCATACCCTACCCAAACCATGTTTTGGGTACAAAAATTTGTACCCATACCCAATGTTTCGGGTCGGGTTTTCAGAGTCCATTGCCACCCCTAATCTAAACTCTGAGTGAAACATGCATAATTCCAAAAAATTAAGGACAAGAAAAATAGGATGCCCTTCAACATGTAAAATTGAAAATATCCTAATACAATTACTTGTGCCCTATGCCATTTTTTTTGTAGAAATTGAAAATATCCAAATATCTGCGATTTGTTTGCAGATATTATGACCTCATAAGTGAAGTGCAGATTCAATATGATTACTGGATATAAGATGTGTTTACAGTTCTAACTTCTAAGAGTGGAGCATAACTTACTGAACATCCAAATTGACCACATTCCCATCAGTCTCCAAATGTCTGGTTCATTTGACGGGAATATAAGATTAAAAGAAAGAGCCCCTCCCAATAACAACGAGGCATAGCCTTGAACTTCAAAAACAGTGTACAGAGCAGTTCCAGGAACAGCAGGGTTCTTCGTGGCAGTTGACGCCCTTGGAGCAAAGGTCGCAGCAGTCTGTTGAACAACCTATTGGGTACATGAAGTTCAGAAGTTATCCATGCATGGATGCAGTTTCGAATGCTGATTCATCTAGCAAGTAACTAAAAAAAGGGTCCCACATTTAACAGAAAGAAACCTTGGTTTCTTGCATGCTCACGACTAAAAAGAAAACCTTGGTTCTTTATATATATATATATATATATATATATATATATATATATATATAGAGAGAGAGAGAGAGAGAGAGAGAGAGAGAGAGAGAGAGAGAGAGACACTTGTATAAAAAGAAACTAACATCAAAAGCCTTTTCTCTTCAATGCCACAAACTGCTGAAGCCATGGCCATGGCATGTAAATGGCTTTCAGGTTAAAAAAAAAAAAAAAGGTACCAAACTTTCTTCATTTTAAAATAGTCGAGAAACCCATTGGAAGGGAATGAGTTCCAAATCGGGTATGAACCACGGAACTAAAGATGCAACAAACGTCATATCACAACACTTGCGACCTACCTACATGGAAAAAGATCAAAGTTCTTAGTAAAGCACATGTAGTAGTGAACCTACAACTAGAATTGGTCAAGGCTCAAAATTAGTTAGATAAATATTTAAGTAGAAGACATCAATTAACAAATACGATATTCTCCAAATTCCAACCTATATATGTAGTACGCAAATGAAGCTGGGAACAATGCATCAACCAAAGCACTAGAATTTAACATCCTAGGCCAAGCCTTTCCTACCTATCAAAAGTTACAACAAACGGCTCTGTTAAAACCAACACAAACAAAAAATGTCCTATTTGGACTAGGTAGAATGTAGGCCTCCTTTCCAAACTCAGGTTTTACTCATAATAATGCTCAAATATAACCTAGTTGAATTCTACTAGGACGTCGGAAGATGGTTTACTAGAGCACACTAGTCTAAGAAAAGCAGCTATGTTGTAGAAGTTTATGGGGTGTAAATTTTAAGGAGTAATACCATTCAACTTCTGGTCTACATCCAAAACTATACATGCTGACGTGGCATCCGATCCTATCAGTCAAGGCTGAGTGGGATTCACCGATCCGGGCTGGGTGACTGCAAATACTAGCGTTAATAATCACACCTCGCTTAGAGGGAATCCATTGAAAATATGGTTTGAAGTTTGGAACATAGGCACCTTCACTTAGGAGCCAAAAACTAGTTGAAACTTTAAGGAGGAGACTAATTATCATAGTTACCAAATCGGGCGTTTTTTTTTAAAAAAAGCGTATCGATCCCAAGCCGTAGCAAACAGGAAAAAAAACTTGTTTTTTTGAAAAAAAACGTCCGTACGCATTTAAAACGGTAAAACGCGTATAAAACACGTCGGGTCTGGTCCGAGTTTAAATTGCGTTCGGGTTTTATTTTGTTCGTGCTCCTGTTTCTTGCTTCGCCAAGAAATGAGAGAATCACCAAGGAACACACAGTATCCGATAGTAGAACGGCGAGTGGCTACATCTCCTGCCCAATCTGCATCGGAGTAGGCACACAACACCAACGGAGAGGTAGAGGGAAAAAGTAGTGAGCGGGTGATGGTGCCTCGGAGGTAGCGGATAATCCGAAGAACTGTAACCGAACGGGGAGCCTGAACGAACTGACTGACAATGCCAACAACATGGGCAATGTCTGGCCGGGTCATAGTGAGATAGACGAGCATCCTAACCAGCCTCTGATAGCGGGAGACATCCTGAAGTGGCTCACCATCGGTAGAAAGGAGCTTCAAATTGAGCTCCATGGGTGTGTCAGCAGTGCGAGAGTCAGTAAGAGCAGCATCAGCAAAGATATCAGAGATGTACTTTTGCTGGGAGACTAACAGACCACGAGCTAACCGGGCAATCTCGAGGCCCAAAAAATAGCGAAGAGGGCCCAGATCTTTCATCTCAAATTAACTCTGGAGGTGGCGCTGAAGGGACGTTATGGTGGCACTGTCATCCCCGGTGATGATCATATCATTCACATAGAGAAGAAGAACTGCAATACCCTGACTGGAGGAGCGAGTGAACAGGGCATAGTCAGAGTGGCGCTCAACAAACCTGGCGGCCAGGACTGCACTGCGGAATCGCTCAAACCAGGCACGAGGGGCCTGCTTGAGCCCATAGATGGCTCGACGCAAACGACATATGTGACCTGAAGGAGCAGGGACGCCCGGTGGAGGAGCCATGTATACCTCCTCTGAGAGATCATCGTGGAGAAAAGCGTTGGTCACATTCATCTGATGTAGAGGCCACCCTCGAGCAGCTGCCACAGCTAAGAGGGTGCGAACGGTAGTCATCCGAGCCACTGGAGCAAACGTCTCCTCGTAGTCAATCCCATACTCCTGGGAGAAACCACGAGCAACAAGGCGCGCCTTATGCCGCTCAATGGACCCATCAGGTCGAGTCTTGATCTTGAAGATCCATTTGCAGCTAACAGGAACCATGCCAGTGGGATAAGAAACCAAATCCCACGTTTGAGTCCGCTGAAAGGCCTCAAGTTCGACTGTCATGGCCTGTCGCCACTCTGGGTGTACAACTGCCTCACGGTACGACTGGGGCTCCCGGTGGGTGTGAAGAGCTGTAAGAAAGGCCTGATAGGACAGAGAGTAGGAGGCAACAACAGAGTGTCCAGAAGTGTCAGGAGAAACAGGAGTAAAAACAGAATAACCAAACCTGTCAGGGGAGTAGTCATATCTGTCAGGAGGGTGATGTTCACGCGAAGGGTAACGCCGAACAGGACCAGGATCCGCAGCCGGAGAGATGGGAGCAGCTGCAGACAAAGTAGTACTAGTGGAGACAGTCTCGGTGGGAGGAACTGTGGAGCGACAAACGTAGACACGTGTGATAGGTGGTGGTGGTGGAGGTGACGAGGGAGAGGGAGGTGGCGGGGGAGGTGGTGGAGACGAGGGAGGTGGAGGTGGAGGTGGTGGAGACAAGGGAGGCGAGAAAGGTAGAGGAGGCTCAACCGGGAAGGTGGGCGCGGGAGCAGGATATGGAGGTAGGAAGGGGATGGTGAGAGGGGGTGACGACGTAGAAGATGACGTAAGTGGTGAGGGAAGATCCCGGGACTCAGTGGAAAAGTACGAGACATCCTCTACAAAGGAGACGTAGCGAGAGACACGGATCCGACGAGCCAAGGGATCGTAGCACCGATAACCCTTGTGCTCCCGACTGAGTCCTAAGTGAACACACCTAACAGACCTAGCAGAGAGTTTGGTGCGCTCATGGGGAGGGAGGAGGACGAAACACGTGCACCCAAAGGTACGAAGAAGAGAGTAGTCAGGAGATGTGGAGTAAAGCCGCTCGTACGGGAAAACACTAGAGAATGATGAGGACGGAGTGATGTTGATGAGGTGAACAGCGGTCAGGACAGCTTCATCCCAGTAGGAATGTGGAACAGAAGCAGACAGAAGTAGAGCTCGTGCTGTCTCGAGGACATGACGATGCTTGCGCTCGGCGACTCTGTTTTGTTCATGGGTATGGGGACACGACTGTTGGTGAAGAGTGCCGTGAGTCTGAAGGATCTCGCGCATCTCAGAGGAGAGATACTCCTGAGCACAATCAGACTGAAAAGTCTTAATGCGCCGACCAAACTGGGTGTGAAGCATAGTAGTGAAAGTCCTGTAAATATGAGGAATCTCGGAGCGGCTACGCATGAGATAGACCCAGGTGCAGCGGGAGTAATCATCTATGAAGCTCACATAATACAAAAAACCAGTAAAAGAGACAACTGGAGCAGGACCTCACACGTCAGAGTACACGAGATCAAAATGGGCGCTGGAACGGGAAACACTAGTAGAAAAAGGAAGAGCAAGGTGCTTTGTTAATCGACACCCAGTACAGACAGAGAGAGGGAAGAAGGACACCTGACCCAAAGCGCCAGAGCGAAAAACACTTTGGAGTCGATCACTGGATATGTGACCTAACCTTCTGTGCCACAAATCGGCATCAGAGGTAACAGACATAGCTGACGGAGTGGAAGTGGGAACCTGAAGGTGATCCAACTGATAAAGTCCCCCTGCTCGACGACCCAGCCCAACTCTGTGACCCGTCCGCGGATCCTGCACATAACAAAAAGAAGTAAATGTAACGATCAGGCCCGAGTCACAAAGAGAACTAACAAATATTAAGTTAATATTTAAGTGGGGAGCAAGGTGAACACGAGGTAAGGATAGGCGACCAGTGGGATCGGAGGAAGGGGTGATGGATCCACACTGCGAAATGGATACACGAGTCTCGTCAGCAGTGTGGATCCCAATGTGGGTAGGAGCAGGGCTACAGTCCGTGAGGACAGAAGGATCGGAGGTAAGGTGGCAGAAGACACCTGAGTCGAAGATCCATGGAGCAGTAGTACCCAGAGTGGCAGAGAGACTGTGAGCTGTCGAAGAGCTGGTGGAGGCGAGGTACCGAAGCAGTAACTCCTCAAGGCGCTGGAGGCGGTCGGAGTAAGACCGAGACTGAGCAGAAGTACCCGGAGTGGCAGAGAGACTGTGATCTGTCGAAGAGCTGATGGAGGCGAGGTATCGCAACAGTAACTCCTCAAAGCGCTGGAGGCGGTCGGAGTAAGACCGAGACGGAGCAGGAGTGGTGGCAGGCGGTGCTGGAGTAGGGAGATCAGCAGCAGCAGTCTCCCCATCATGGCGGAGGGGACCCTGACGACGTCCACAGTCGACTGACGTGGTGGAGGGATGTGGCCCGAGAATACCATCAAAACGATGAGACGGAGGGACTCGACGATCAGCGACGGTGTGCAGGTAGTATGGGAGCCGAGAGATGCTGTAGGAAGCCATACCCCTAAAGTACGAGGGTGAGCCGGCACAAGGAAGGTCTAAGGCAGTCTGTACAGAGGAGACGGATAGTTCGGGACAGAGGAAAAGGGAGGGCGGTAGGGCTTCAGGGGGTGCAGGAGGGGGCGGGGGTGCAGGGGAGGGTGGAGGGGGGGCCGGCGGGGTACAGAGGAGGAGTCGGGGAGGCCGGGCGGGCGGAAGGGTGGTGCGGGGGGCCCGAACGGCGGAGTGGAGGTGCGGGGAGGGGTTGGGGGGTCCTTACGGGCGGAGGAGAGAGGCCAGGGGGGGCGGGTGGGCTGAAGTAAGGGGGTGGGGGGGCCGGTCAGGTTGAGGAGGGGGGTCGGATGGGTGAAGGGAGGCCGGGGGGGTGGAGGGAGGGGGCGGGGGGCCCGGAGGGGTAGAGGGAGGTGGCGGGTGGAGGGAGGGGGAGCCGGCGGGTGAAGGGAGGGGGGCGGGGGATTGCCGAGTGGAGGGAGGGAGGCCGGCGGGTGAAGGGAAGGGGGCGGGGGGCTGCCGGGTGAAGGGAAGGGGGCGGGGGGCTGCCGGGTGGAGGGAGGGAGGCCGACGGGTGAAGGGAGGGGGGAGGGGGGCTGCCGGGTGGAGGGAGGGAGGCCGGCGGGTGAAGGGAGGGGAGCGGGGGGCTGCCGGGTGGAGGGAGGGAGGCTGGCGGGTGGAGCGAGGGAGCAAGGCCGGCGGGTGGAGGGAGGGAGGCCGGCAGGGGGCTGCCAGGTGGAGGGAGGGAGGCCGGAAGGGGAGACCGTCGTCGTTGTCGTCGCGTGGGAGAACCCTAGAGCGCTGATACCATGTTAGGAGATGACGGCTAGGGTTTGGAGAGGAATGAAATGCTCTCTATTGAGGAACTGAAGCCCAATATATATGTACATGTATACACACACAACCCGACCCGACTGTACATATAACCCGACCAATCTCTATACATTAACAGTGCTTAATAAACGCATACGCTATATGTTTTGAACTTTTGATTACTTAATGTTGGAAAATGATATATATACATACTTGGTATAATTTTTACGATTTTTTTTGTTTTTTCTAATGTTTTCACGTTTTTCCCCATTTTTCCATTTTCATCGTATCTTTCCAAAATTTTCTCTTGCCCTTTTTTTTTTCCGTTTTCTGACTTGGTAACTATGCTAAGTATAGCTTGCTTATATGAGATTAAATGGATAGGTGCTAAGGGATAAGGATACAAACTCTCCTATGTAGGAAAGGATATAATTTGGAAAGTAGAAATAACTATAACTAAGACTATCATGCAAGATACCTTCGATATAGTTAGGGTGAGTAATTGGCTTGAGGGAATTAAGTCTGTTCTTTGATAATTCGTGCTCATTCCTTTTAGGTTAGTTCAGAGGAGAGAATCATAGTGATTTTGGATAAATATGGATAATTCATGACATGACATCATTGATGAGGGCAGGATAATTTGAGGTAACTCGAATTATGTTTTCGAGTTACCTCATATTGTAAAAAAATACTTACAAACTTACTATAAGATACAAAAACACTTGCTAACTTCAAATCAATGAAAGAATTATCTGTAGATACTTAAAACATCGAGGGCAAGATAAATGAATAAAGAGGGTTTTTATGTAAAAAAATGTAAGATACAAAAACATTGGGGGGTTTTGTAAAAAATTGTGGGGTTTTTATTAAAAAAAAGATAGGGAGATTGATGGGTCAACAACACATCAATTTTTTTTCTCCCCTCTCTCTTGTCACTATCACCATCGCTATGGGTCAACAACACATCATTTTCCTCCCCTCTCTCATGTCATTATCACCACCACCCACCCTAGGTTGGTGGGATATGTTGGTGTTGCTATACCCGGTACACCACACACACATACACACACACACAGAGATGGGGGAGGGGGGGGGGGGGGGGGGGGCTACGGCGACACACAGTGAGAGGGAGAGAGAGGCATAGAGGGAGAGTGCGGTCGGGGGATACGTTGCCACCGAAAGTGGTTGTCTGAGTGCCGATAAAAAAATGTCATGCCCGCTGCGTGCCGATCGGCACGAGCTTCCACTAGTATTAAAAATAAAGAATATGTCACTGTCGATGGACAAAGTGCACGACCATTTCTTGGCATTGACTGTATTATAGAAAAACGAAGAAATAGAAGTAGATATTTAAAATAGGTTTGAACAAGATGACTGAAGTGGTAAGTAATTACAAGGATAGCCCATAGTTAATTGTGCAGGAGAGAATTTGTTTGCAGCTACTATGAGATCGGCTATGTTGTAGAATACATATTACGTACTAAAGTGTATCAAAGTGGAATGAGACTGTTAGATACCCTCACACCTCAAAACCCGGGTTGTAAGGGGAGGTCCACAGCGGGTATATTAAGCGGGTGATGGGTGCCTCCCTCACCGATGTGGGACTATCCGTTAACACTCCCCCTCACGCGGAGCACGCGTGGCAAGGCACGATCAGTAGGGAGCACCTGGTGCGGGAGCAGGAGCAGGAGCAGGAGACGGGCTAGCTCTGATACCATGTTAGAAACCCTCGCACCTCACAAAACCGGCTTGTAAGGGGAGGTCCACAGCGGGTATATTAAGCGGGTGATGGGTGCCTCCCTCACCGATGTGGGACTATCCGTTAACAGAGACCTTTATCAAACCTGTTGTGTTGTAGGGTTCGAAGTGTTGGTCAATGAAGAAAGTATATGCGTACAAGATGATTGCTACATACTTGAGGATGGTAAGGCGGATGTTTGGTAACCAAGGATAATGTTAGAAATACGGAACAAAGAAAATCTACAAATTGCATGGGTGGAAAACAAGGTCACAAAATATAGGTTGTGATGATGAACATATGTCCAACAAACACCAGAGGAGGATATAGGTTCCAAAAAAAAGGGAAGGTAGAAGTACAGACCATAGATTATAGAGCTACATGTAGTTCAATTTGAGTTGGCCTCAAATATTAAAGAGTGTATTTTTTAAGAAATTAGAGATGGATAAAGGCGAGACTTGATGCCAAGTAGATAAATCTTTTACTGTAATTTTGTATATTAGGATTGTGGAAGAAATGAAGAAATGAGCAACAAATAAGGATTCTGAGACCTAATCCAAAGTAGATGGATGTCTTTGGGTAGTTTGTATCTTAGGAGTACGGAAGAAAAATAAAATCAATATGGTTTAGGGGTCCTAGCAATAGTTGCTCCTTCTATGATTTACGCCATTATTAAAGTGTATCATTGTGTACTACATATTATCTATAGTTACTAGATTACTACTCTATTATTTTATTATCATCTACATTAATTTCATGATCACATTTGCTCTCTCTCTCTCTCTCTCTCTCTCTCTCTCCCACACCCTCCTCATTACCCTACTACACCCCCTCCCGTCTCTCCTCTAGGTAACCCATTCAGTTGACAACTGGCCATAACCATAATCATCATGCCGCCTCCTTTTTATTTACGGATCCTTCTTCGTTGGTTATTCACAAAATTTTCATTATTCTCCAATAATTTCTACCCATGTTAATCTAAGACATCTCCAAAGCAAGGCCATCTATGCTCTCCATTATACATGCCCACACCATCTTAACATGTTCCCTGTTACTTTGTCCCCAATTGATTCAAATGCACCTCATGCACTTCCTCTAGTGCACTTATTCCTCACCATGTATCTGCTTGTTTTGATGTGGATCCACCTTAACATCCTCATCCTAATAGTGTGTGCTTGGACCCTCTTTATGACCCAACATTCTGAACCATACATATTCTGGGCCTTATTGCCATCTAGTCTAATTTACACTCATGTTTTAGAGGCATGATTTAATCTAATAGCACCCATAGAGTCTATTCTTCTTTAAGGCTATTAGATAAAGCTTTATCTATCCCTCCATTTTTTCTTTATAATAGATCCAAGAAATGGTCACATTTTGGTATTTTGTGGACATCGATTTTGAACGGGACTTCATTTTATTACTGTACCATTAAAATTGAATTCCATATCCTATGCTTCAGTTGTCCTGGTTTTTAAACCACTCTCTCTCTCTCTCAAAGTTGCATTGACAACAATGATAACCCTTAACAAAAATGATTGGCAAAACATGATTTATAGCCATTAGTCATCCAAAATAGAACAAGGGTTATTGTTGTTGTTTACTTGTTATGGTATATTCCAAAGCTTTCCTCCGTAATTTCAACTTAACATTCAACCCTATCCTCCTCTCATCAATTACAACTACATCATCAACAAGTAAGCATGGAAATTCACCTAAAAACATGCACTTGATATAATTCTTAGAACAATTTGTGGAGGGTTGATTTAAAATTGACAGTAAATCCCTTTTTGACTTCTTGAAAGAGCCTTCCTGATTTTAGAGTTGAGTTCCATAGCCAACCTAAGGCTTGGTGGTTGTTTCTTATTAATGGCCCTCACTCTTTATCAATTATGCAATCATGGTGTACATTTGTTTGTCAAAAACGGTCTCACAATCAAGTCTCTAGTATTCATTGCTTCATTATGGTAAAGAAAGCTAAAACAAAGAAACTGAATCGAAAAGATAGAGTTCACAAACACATGGACACAGTTCAACTTCATAAGGATTTTGATTAGTTATTTAGTGGATACATGAAAAACTTTAAATGGTGCAGCCAATGTTCAAAGTATATACAAGTTATCCAAACTATCCATAGAACAATATGGGATCATTGGGATGGTCTCCTAAATACGTTTCATTTGTTAATTATCAATTTACCATAGAGCTCTGTTACCAAAAAATCCGATTTTTTGAATAAGTCTCGATTAAAACATGACTTAATCAGTAAATGTTCACTACACGACTATTCCCTGATTTTTTGAATAAATCATGATTTTATGAAAAAGTCATGATTTTTATGTTTTAATCATGATTTATGCGTTTTAATCCCGATTAATTGCATTTTAATCCTGTGATGTATAGCTCAAATAACCTATTGTAAAATCTATATATAAATATGTTCTAAAATCCTACCATTTGTTTCTCGATTTTTTTCCGACCTTTCCGACTTTTTCCCGATTTTTCCGACTTCTCCCCTAGCCGATTTTTTTCCGACTTCCGACTTGGTAACTATGCCATAGAGATATAGTCAAGCATGGTCTCCTAAATTAAGTGGGAACCTATGTCACTATGTGAATGTTATGAAATCACCATGCATTATATTAATATTGACTAGGAGGGATAAAGTTAAAGAACATGGTTTGAGGGTTCACTTGGACCGGTTCAGATTTTGGCCTATTTGAGCTGATTAAACATTGCCCAAAACAGGCTATGCCCGAGTCGGATCCGATTTGGCCAAAGCGAGTCTAAATTTGGTCAATTCAGACCTGAATTAGACCAGAATAGGTTTAATCAGATTCAAGTCGGCCGAATCACATCCGGATTTCTGATTTTTAATAACTTCAGCCGAACATCGAACTGATCGAGCCCGAACTCAAATTGAAACCGGTTCGCATTTGGGCTGATCTGAACGCGAACAAGAATTCTCAAACCTTGGTGAGGCACTGCTTACATGCATTAATTTCTTACTGTTCCATCAATCATAATGCACTATACTTCTAGTATAGAATAAAGATTATTGGGCTTTTTATCATAAACCCACTCTCTTTGAAACCAATAAGCGGGTTGATCCCTGAAATCATCGAGGGGTCTTTACATCAGAAAAAAAAAAACGAGGTGGGTATTTCTAAATTCCAAAGGGAGGCCCAACAAACCTCTAATTCGTAGAACCGCTCACCTTCTTGATGTCCTTATCGATGGAGGGAGTAGCAGGTGAAAGAGGCTGCGGCGGCGGCGGTGGATTTGTTCTGCTCTCCTCCCTCGGCTGCCGCCCCTGTTCTTCGGTGCTTTCCGGGATAGTGGGAGCGTCCAGGCCGTCGGAGCGCGCCTCGGCTCTGACCCTCCTCCTCCTCCTCCGACCAAGGCCAGAGAGAGCGGCGATGACTCTGGGAGGCGGGAAGACGGCGGGGAGATTTGAAATGCTAGAGCTGCAGGAAGCTGACGAGAATAACGGATACATTTTGGACGGAGGGGAGAGCTTCTGCGTTTGTGGGTGGGTGGTTTGGAACTTGGGGAGATAAGACAGAGAGCAGAGGTTAAGGAATAAAGATTAAATAAAATAACTAGACAGCTTTATAATAAAAGGTCGATATGTCCGAGTGGTTAAGGAGACAGACTTGAAATCTGTTGGGCTACGCCCGCGCAGGTTCGAACCCTGCTGTCGACGTCTCAATTTTTTTTTTTATTTCTTCACCCAAACAACTGACAAATACCTCCAACTGATTCCTCTATGAAAGTTTCTCTTTTCTTTCGATTACCCATCCATTGGTAGTAAACAAGAATTTGTGGATTTGGTTTCCCTTTGATGTGGAGAGTGTGCCGCGCTTTCGGCAAAGCAGCACGAGATCTGCAATTGTTGAACCACACCACCGCCGGATGCCATAGCTGCGGCATCCATCGTCTGGTATTGCGGATACACAATTTCCCTTTTCAGATCTTAATGGAAGCCTTTCAATCCATGCTGATTGAGGAAGCTTTGCATCTAACAGTTTGCGTGCCGTCGACAAATGATTCAGTAGTATGTAGTCCAACTACGGTTGTAACCCAGTGGTTAGCATGTTGTTTTCCTTTATGAGGTTGTAGGATCAAATCCTGGGTTTGCCTTATGCCGTTTGGCGTATTAAAATGTGGTGCTTCTGTGGGAAAAAACAAGGCTCAATTTTTGGCAGAAAAAAGAAAAAAAATCTTTACACTCCTATGATTGGCAGGCTTCGAACCGTGGTCACTCTGGTTCAAAGAGTACTGACATTGTTCATTTTTACCCATTAAAAAGACTAAATCACCATTTTTTATATATAATATTGATATTGGCCCAATACAAGGGTATGTGAAAGGAATTGATTCACTTCAGCATAAATCCAATTATAGTTATATAGTAGAGATTCATAAAAATGCGGTTTCTAGCTGTTTACAGCGATGGAGATCGCTCGACGACTGTTCGGAGGTCCTGAGGCAACTCCTCCTCCTTTAGTTGGCTTGTTGGAGATGGCGTAGATCGCCGGTTTTGTGGTTTGTTTTTGGGTTGGTTTGTCCTTGTGTTCCTCTATGCAAGGGCTTCATGCTGGGTATGACATTGTCTGTCTTTACGTTGGTGGTGCGCCGGTTGCGCTCTCCCATCTGCCTATGGAGGTGGTTGTTGGTTTCGTTGGGTGGTGGTTGATGCTTGCGTCGGGTTATGGCGTCTCTGATATGTTGATCTCCCCCTTTCCATGAACCAAAAAAAAAAAGATTCATAACTCTTGCTCAGTGTAGTCAAGGTGTTAAGGCGAACTCAATGTGCTCAACCTTACTAGCACCTGAGGCGAGAGGCGAGGCGAGCGCCTGATTCAAATAAGACGTGCAAACAAACTATATATATATATATATATATATATATATATATATATATATATATATATATATATATATATATATATATATATATATATATATATATATATATAATGCGGCATGCGGTATGTGCAGTACCGCACCGTAGCCGTCTGATGCATCCGCTGTGTGCATCGCTTGCACGCAGCGGTACGGTGCATCAGAAGGTTGTAGTACAGTGCTGCACTTACCGCATACCACATTATAGCATGCCCTTATATATATATATATATATATATATATATATATATATATATATATATATATATATATATATATATATATATATATATATATATATATATATATATATATATATATATATATATATATATATATATATATATATATATAGGGTTTTGTGGGGGGGACAAACATTTATTGACTTTTGAGACAAACCGTAAGAGATAAACACAGTCGTTCATTTCTGTGTGCCTTGAAAGATTAACGACTGTGATTGATCTAACCAGCCTCCAAAAATGAAAGGTGATCATATCCGTCCGGACTGGATTAAATGGACAGCTTTGATTATATCGTGAGTTAAAAATGGTTGGTGATAATATCCGTTCGAACCGCTGGGTTAAAAATGGAAGGTGATCCACGACCCTCAAATGGAAACCCCCTCTCTCTCTCTCTCTCTTTACCGCGATCCCCCCTCTCTCTCTATATAATATATATTTCAGGGTTTTGTGCGGGGGACAAACATTTATTGACTTTTGAGACAAACCGTAAGAGATAAACACAGTCGTTCATTTCTGTGTGCCTTGAAAGATTAACGGTTGTGTTTGATCCCACCAGCCTCCAAAAATGAAAGGTGATCGTATCCGTCCGGACTGGATTAAATGGACAGCTGTGATTATATCGTGAGTTAAAAATGGTTGGTGATAATATCCGTTCGAACCGCTGGGTTAAAAATGGAAGGTGATCCGTGACCCTCAGATGGAAACCCCCCCTCTCTCTCTCTCTTTACCGCGACCCCCCCTCTCTCTATATATAATATTTCAGGGTTTTGTGTGGGGGACAAACATTTATTGACTTTTGAGACAAACCGTAAGAGATAAACACAATCATTCATTTCTGTGTGCCTTGAAAGATTAACAGCTGTGATTGATCCAACCAGCCTCCAAAAATGAAAGGTGATTGTATCCGTCCGAATTGGATTAAATGGACAGCTGCGATTATATCGTGAGTTAAAAATGGTAGGTGATGATATCCGTCCGAACCGCTGGGTTAAAAATGGAAGGTGATCCGCGACCCTCAGATGGAAACCCCATCTCTCTCTCTCTCTACCGCGACCCCCCCTCTCTCTCTCTACCGTGACCCCCCTCTCTCTCTTCCTCTCCCTTTCTATAGATAGAAACCCCCAACCATAATCACCCCCTCCCTCTTCTCTCTCTCCAGATCCGCTCTCTCTCTCTCTCTCTCTCTCTCTCTCTCTCTCCAGACGTCGCGCGTTGACGATCAGCGTCGGTGAGCCGGTGACGGGCACTGGTGATAGATCGAGAGAGAGGTTAGAGGGAGAGAGGGAGGACGGAGGGCCTGACTACGTCGATCGGCACTGAGGGCGGTGCCGTGGAGGTACGGCCGACGAATCAGTGCCGGATCGAGTTGATCAAGGCGGTGGTGGTGCGCCGGTGATAGGGCGCAGGTGTGAAGGACACCGGCGATCGGGCCGGTTGCCAACACAGAGAGAAGGAGAGAGAACATAGGTTTGAGAGAGAGAGAGAGGCCCAGCTTTGCCGGTCGTCGGTCGGCCTGGCTAAGTGCAATTCTCCTGCGGCCAGGTTGCGTGGGACTCTGTGTGTGTGTGTGTGTGTGTGTGTGTGTGTGTGTGTGTGTGTGTGTGTGTGTGTGTGTGTGTGTGTGTGTGTGTGTGTGTGTGTGTGCGTGTGTGCAGAGTGGACAGGGACACCGGTGGTAGCAGCGGTGCTGAGCTCCGAGGCCATGCCGATCGTGGTGGTGGAAGATTAAGCATCAAACATCTTTATTTATTTTTTGGTTTTTTCCTGCCATTTGTTTGCTGATAATATTTATCTTTTTTTTTTGTTGAAATCTGAACATCTTTTTTTGCGGGTTGGCGTTGGGATTGGGATTGGAAAATAGTGGGCGACAATCATTTGATGAATTGCAATGGATTGTGCAGTCGCAGTTGCAGTGCAAAAGCCGGTCGTTACTGCCGAGCAGGAGCTGGAGGTCTCTTTCTCTCTCTCTCATCACAATTTTGAGATATTCAGAAGTTCAATGGATCACTAATCTTTCAGTGATCACTGTCTTCAAATCCTTTCAAAGATCAGTGATCCATTGAGGTACACTCCAACCAACATGTTTCTATTGCTGATCGTTTCTCAATTTTTTTCTTGGGTTTTGATTGTTCCTGTGTTTGCTTTTCCATGTTTATTCTTTGTTTTGATTGTTCATCAGAGTTTTGTTCATCTTGGGGTTTTCGTTTTTATATGGCAGGAGAGTGTTTGGGTTTTTTTTTTGTTCGATTTTTTTTTTGTTAAGCCTCACACAAAGCATTTTCATTTTTTTACCAAGTGTTTGGTTTTTTGTGTTTGTTAAGCCTCGCACAAGTATTTTCATTGTTCATCTGATTTCTTTTCCAACCTTGGTTTTGTTTTTTGTTTTTTTCCCCCAATCTTTCCTCTTCAAATGTCAAGAACAACTCAATTTTTTTTCTGTGGTGGAGCTAAACGGTTCACCTCCCCCATTCTTCTCCGACGGAAGGACAACAAGAGGGAGGGGTTGATCGGCTCCTCTCTCTCTCTCTCTCCTAAACGTGTTTTTTTTTTTCTTTTTTTCTACTGTAAGTGCCCAATGCGAGTAAAGGATGGAGCAAACGAAGGAAAGGTGGGGGGGAGGGGGGGGGGGGGGGGGGGGGGGGGTGATGGGGGTAGTCATGTAATGGTGCAGGTGGTGGTGTAGTGGTGGTGAGGGGTGATAGGCGTAACCCCCCCCCATCTCTCTCTCTCTCTCTCTCTCTCTCTCTTTGAACAAGGGTTTTAGGGTTCTGAATATGTTCGGTAGGTGAAACCCTATGTAATTTTAATACTTTCTGATTACCAATGGGCTTTTTTTGGTAGATTTTAGTTAGAGAAATAGACCTAAAGGTAATCTTTTTAATGAGTTGAAATATTTTTTTATACAGAATTTTCAAACATTGCAGACAATTAATGGGCCAAATCCCAATCACCATGATGATCAGTCTATCGAATTGCTTGGGCCACATATGTTATTCAAGATTGGTTCTTTCAAGTTGTGATTCAGAATTTTTTTGGTAGAATTTAGTTAGAGAAATGATCTAAGGTAATCTTTTTGCTGAGTTGAAAGCTTATTTTATGCAGAATTTATGAACAATGGAGGTAATTAATGGGCCAAGTCCCAATCACCAGGATGATCAGTCAATCACATTGCTTGGACCACAAATGTGATTCGAGATGGGTACTTTTGAATTACAATTTGGATCCTTACAAGTTCATGAATGTTTCCATGAATCCAACCGAAGAAGATTTTTTGATGTGTCCCCTATTCCGTAGTTCACATAGGGGTGGAACTAATGTCGAGGGCAAGGTGCTTGATGATCTAATTAGGTATTTTGTATGATTTTATGAATCAATTCATCTTTTTCTATCTGAAATATGTAAATCAATTCACCTTCCCCTCTCTATATTTCTCTTTCGATTTCTTCTCTATATTTCTCTCTCTCTCTCTCTCACACACACATTTGATTTTGTTTGAAAGCTGCTATAAATAGGTGTCTATCATTCTTAATCTAATGTCCAAAAGTTTGAATCCAAACAGGTTGATTCAAAATAGAGCAAATGATGGGGAGCGAGTAAAGGAACTGGATCTGAGGTTTTTCCTCCATTACCTCTCTTACACAAATCTGAAATTGGTTTTTCTTTTCAATCTCTTTTATTTTTTCCTCCAGATCTGAGGTGATCTTTTATAGGAATGAGTGAAAAAGAGGATTATGAACCTAATTACTCATGGTATTCATCATTGCATGATCACTCTTGAATTTGCATGTGATTTTTGTGAGATGAGCTTAGATCATGTGAGATCAACGGATGCCGAATGCTGAAGACTTAATTTCTTTATCCAATTCGGTCTCTCTCTCTCTGATTTGATTTTGTTTGAAGACTGTTACAAATAGGTGCCTATCATCCTTAATCTAATGTCCAATAGTTTGAATCCATACAGGTTGATCCAAATAGAGCAAACCCAAGAAGCAAAGCCACCCAAACACAGTAGTAGATAACTCCGAATTTGATCATGAGGACGGATTCCGGCAAATCCCCATGGGTGTGTGTGTGTGTGTGTTGCAGCAGGAAAGCTTTCACCACCAAGCCATTCGACCTGTTTTGTGGCCTGTCGTATCAACCGACAGGTTCTATGCAGTTGGGCAAAGCAATGCTATCCATGTATTGTTGGGTATCTTTGATTAAATATCCGTTGTATAATGTCATTGTTCTTATCCTATTTTTGTGTTTTTTTTCTTCTTCTAGCTAATTGTTCACAACATATCTACTGCTGTGTATTGCCACATCAGTTGTTTTATTCATTTTGATTTTAATCGGTTTACTTTGTGATAGTGGAGTAAGATCCAATCAGGAAAAAAAGCTAATTACCCATGTTGGCTGTCTTATCATTAAAATTGATATGTTAGAGGGACCTTTCATATACTAAGTCAAATTTCCACAGTGGCCCGCCTTTAAAAGGCCACCATAATCAACAGTCATCGTTGTTTATGGCTTATCCTACTAATCCTAATGCGCCCACTTATATCGGCAGCTAGGCTGTCAAAAAAGCACATAAACGACCATTATCAGCCGCCGATTGAGACGCTCTCTGTTTTAGTAAACTTTGGTGCTCGTCCGATTGATATCAATGTTACATGGACTACCCTCTTCGGGTGGCACCATGATAATTGAGAATGAATTCAAGGTTCATGTGGTCATTTAGTTTTGTGGAGGGCTTGATCGGATGCAAAGATGGAAATTTGAGTTTCTTTTATGATGTTGTTGGTTCATTCAATAGGTTTCTCCAACATTATGACTTATGATTTATATATTGGATTTAGGAAACTCATCGAAGAATCTGTCAAAGCCTGAAGCCACGTTGGACCTATGTAGAACTTGCAATGCCTGTGATGAAGGTCTTGAAGATTATTTCGTGATTGTTTCATGATGTGTTTTGATATATTTGAACAGCGTCAACATGCCAATGTTGAATAAATCAAAAGATTTAATATCTAAGTTTGGGTTTTGAATAAAGAATTCAAAACTAGTGTCAAAAGTATTTGAAGCTAAATAAAAACTGGTGTCATCATAGGTCTAGGGGCCATCATAGCTTGAAGCAAAGTTAAGTAGCTCTTCCCAAACTGCTATCCTCTTTGATCTGCATGGGGCCACATAAACACAAACAATGAACCAAGCTAAGCAATTTGAGGTTTTTTAAATATTGGTTATGATCAAGTTACTAGAGAATTTGCATACTTCTAATTTAACACAATCCATCCATGCCGGTCATAATCCTCTTGACAATCCCATCGATGGAACAATGTGGTAGTATATTGCATATTCAAATATTCCAAAATTCGAGTAGATTTTTGTTCATTACATTTAGTTTCATATATAAAGAAAATACCCGATTAAACCGTTGTGAGAAGGGATTTGAGGTGGCAAATTGTCGAGGCCCCTCTCTCGCCTCACAATTCCACAAGATAATGGCCCTAGAAATCTTTTGTGTGCCTTGAAATATTGATCTTGCCCTGGAAATATTGTCACCCCTCGAAATATTATTGCCGCACTCAAAATGTTTTGTTTCCACCCTTGAAATATTGTTACCTCCTTCAAAATATTTTGGTCACCTTTGAAATATCGTCATCTTCCTCTAAATATTACCCTCGCTCTTGAAATCTTTTGCATGCGTCAGGCACAGGTATTACTAGTATATATATATATATATATATATATATATATATATATATATATATATATATATATATATATATATATATATATATATATATATATATATATCACCTGCTGGACGTACCGGACCGAGAGAATGCGGGACAGATTGTCGGCTGTCCGATCGGAATGAATGAGATTCATTCGGTCCAAAAATCATCGTTGTTACTGTAGTGGCCACAGTGACAGCGAACTTTTTGATCCGGGTGAATCCCATCCGTTGGATTGATGGGATCGAATGGACCAAACAGAAATCGTTGTTACTGTAGCCACTACAATAACAACGAATTTTGTTTGGGCCATTCGATTCCATCAATCGGATTAATGGGAATCAAACGGCTCAAACGAAATTTGCTGTTAGTAACAGTGAAAATTCTATGGGCCTTTCGATTCCTATCGATCCAACGGATGGGATTCACCCGGACCAAAAAGGTTGCTATTACTGTGGCCGCTACAGTAACAATGACGGTTTTTGGACCGAATGAATCCCATACGTTGGATTCATTCTGATCGGATGGCCGACAATCTGTCCTGCATTCTCTCGGTCCGGAACGTCTCGCAGGTGATCAAATCTCTCTCTTTCTATACACACATGCTACAACTTTAAGTAGTCCTAATTAAGGGACTAAAAAGTGCAATTTAACCCCAAGTATAGGGTGTGTAGCGAAGTAGTAATCTCGGTGAGTCCGAGGTCGATTCCACAGGGACTGAAGGACTAATGGGAACTAATGTGATGACAGTGCGTGAATGTGAGTGCAAATCAGGGTTTTCCACTGAGAGTGGAGCACGAGAGAATGAAACTACGTTACTAAATTAAATAGAACTAAATATTGCAATTAATTAAAAGAGGTTACGATGGAGATGAGGCTAAGGCATCCGGATTCAACCTAGTAGTATTTCATTTATTCTTTTGATCAATAATTCGTATGAGGAAAACATCAAAGTTAAGTTCGGATGCATGCTACAGAGGTCTTTAAGCATTGCACATGCCCGGAGTCGATGTGCAATCAAAAGGACTTGTACACATACATCGATTTCTAATGATAAGCATCCAACATACTAAAATAGATTGAAAATCATATGACGAGAGACTCGTTACGCTCGTGCGATCTTACCACAGGGATTCATAAGCAGTCCGTATGCCCGGAGTCAATACAGAGTCAAACAAATTTGCAAGCTAGATGCCATACATCTTAGAATAGTGTCATTCATATAGGATTCAATCATTAGAAAATTAAAACTTTATTACTGATCAAAGAAACACATAATAACCACTAGGCATCCCCCATAGCCTTAGCTAGGGGTTTAGCCGTGCATGTTCATAGAATTCAACAGAAAAGCATAAGTGAAAGCAAACTCCATTAATGACAAATACGAAGGATGATGAGCGTAGACGACGGCTTCCGGCGATGATGACGATGTGCGATGACGGTGATGGTGTGGATGACGATGTGCTTCGAGATGGGCTTCCACGGCAAGGACGATGGAGTATGGCGTGACTGCGGCAAGGATGAAGCGTGGCTCGGAGCTTGGCGGATGGAAGATGATAGATCCGTGGACGATGAATGGAGGACGATGGGGATTGGTCGATGATGAAGTTCGGGCTTAGATGGTGGAAGGTGGTTATGGTCCGGGTTGGTTCAATGAAGTTCGGCCCTTGATGGTTCGGCCTCGATGGTGGAAGAAGCCCCCCCCCCCCCCCCCCCCCCCCCCCCCCGGTTCGTGATGGTTCGGCCTCGTAGTTTGATGAAGTTCAGCCCCTTCTATAGGATAGAGAGAGAAAAAAATATATAGAGAGAAGTCCGCCCCTGTTACGTGCATGGGTTCGATTAATAAAGAGGGAGAGTGAAAGAAGATCGGAGAAGAGAGATGTGGGTGCGGACGGCTGTGATGGGTCTCGGAATAGAGAGAGAGAATAAGACATATGGAAAGAGAGAGAAACAAAAGGGACGGGAGAGAGAGCTGGGCATTCGGGGCTGATAGGTCAGTTTAGAGAGAGAAATAAACGGGAGAGAAGAGAGACACTTTCGGTAGAGAGAGAAAAGGAAAGAGGGATCTCTCTAGAGAGAGAAGATCGGAATAGAGGGAAAAACGGAGAGCTGGGCCGCTGGTTTGTAGGAGGAGAGAGACACGGGCGGCTGTGATTAAAGTGGACAGCTGCGATGAGCCTGCATGTGATCAGGTCCGGGTGGTGTCAGTTACACCTGACGTCTGTGATGCCGCTGCATGGGCGCATGGGTTCTCAGCCATGCATGCATTTAGAAGGGACGGCCGTGATTCGGCAACGGGACTGCGATCAGATGGTGCTGGCCGGGTGCAGAAAGGGAGACGCTCGGGTGGTGCTCGGGTGCATGCACGGGACGGCTGGGTCGGTTATGGAAAGAGAAGGAGGCGGCTGACTTGATGAAATCACATGCATAAAGGAATGGACGGCTGTGATTGCTTGGGTTATTGGGTGTTGTGAGATGGGGTAGGTGCTGGATTTGCATGGGAATAAAAGAGACGGATGCGATGCGATCGGACAGGTAAGAGTGAATTTATGAGGACGGGACTCGGCCAGCTGGGCTCCTGCATGGGTCGCACATGGCTCGGGGATGTGCTTGGATATCATGATGGCTGAGTCAGATATTATCAGGTTCGGGGTGGCCATGGACTCCGAAAACTCGACCGAAACCCGATCCGCAACATTGGGCATGTGTATGCATGGATCTCGGGTTTGTGCGAGGGAGTTGCTAAAGAGATTGGATATCGAGGGTTTTCACAACGTGCATGTTTTGGAGTTGATGTCGGGTTGGATGAATGGGTGCCATTGGATGGTTGCGATAGGTGCGGTGGTGAAATAAGAAAGAGAGAAGGAAGGACCCGGGTTGTCTGGGTTCAGGTTAAATGGGTCACGTGAGAAACTTAATCACCATCATCCGAACTCATCATCAAATCCATCATCGCTCCTTTGCATTCATGTAGTCATCTTCTGGTGCGGGTCGTGCGTTGCAGCGGCTTGTTGAAGTCTTCTATTGGCTAAACTCTTTCAAGTACCCTTTTCTTTATCGTTCTTCGGAATAGACCTCCAAGTGAGCTGTGCAACCTCCGTCGGGGTGCCGTGAGAATATCCACTTCTTAGTCGTGATGCCCTTGAACTGATTGCATCGAGAACCGGATCAATTCCCTGAAAATCACACATGAAGTGACGCGTGTAAGGATCCAATATGATTATCGATAAAAAGAATAACTTGGACTATCGGGTTTCGTATTTTTCATGCATGTATCGTATGAGTGCGAACCAATATACTGTTATGTCCGTATTAAAGTCTACTATGCAGTGGTGCAAAGAAAATGATGCGCTTTACGAGTATATGAAAAGTTTTACGTAGGAAAGCGATGATAATGCAGTAAGAAATAAGCGAGAAAATGCACTATTTGGAGACTTAACAACACACACACACACACTAAAATGACTAGTTGAAACAAGTTCGCATAATCATATAGCATGTCCCATCAAACATCAATAAAACTCATCATCACCAAGTTTTATAATCTATATCATCCTCATCTTAAAAACTATAAAATTTAAATAATATAGATTGGGATCTATGCCTAGATGTCTGTAAGTAAGATGAAAAAAATATGAATTGAAGATGTGAAGTAAGCATATAAAGAATTATGACACTATGCAACTTACACTACAAAAAAAACAGTTATTACCGACGGAAAATATCCGTCGGTAATATTAACATTCCGTCGGTAATAGTTTATAGCGACGGAAGATATTTCCGTCGCCGGCTGTCGGGAAAAAAGGTGTCGGGGAAAATAATACGACGGACCAAATATTACCGTCGGTAATAATAATTAATACCGACGGTAATATTAAAGCCGTCGGTCATATTTAATCAATTAAAAATTAATATAATATATTATGGCCGATGAATCTTAATAATCCGTCAGTAATATATAAGTATTTTACCGACGGTTATGGTATATACTGTCGGTAATATTATATATATTACCGACGCATCTATATGTCCCGTCGGTAATAATATATATATATATATATATATATATATATATATATATATATATATATATATATATATATATATATATATATATATATATATATATATATATATATATATTATCGACGGATATTATATGCCGTCGGCAAATTATTTATAATTTAAAAAAAATGAAAACATTATTACCGACGGAATAATTCATGTCCGTCGGTAATAAGTATGTTTTTTTTTATAAATTTACCTAAATAATGTTATTTAATTCCTGTGATTTACAACAATACCACAATATATTACCACAATTTATAAAATATTACCGCAAATTTTAAAATATTACCTAAATTGATAAAAAATTACAGCAAATTATCAAATATTACCACAGTACCCGACAATTATAGACAAGAACAAAAAATAACCACATATTACAAAATAATATTTACACAATCCAAAACTGAGAGATGATACATGCCCTACATGCCCTATATCAACCACCCCCGCCCGCCACCAACGCTGGTGTTCTCATCGATCCCCTGACGCCGCCCTATCTCAACCACCCCCGCCCGCCACCAACGCTGGTGCTCTCATCGATCCCCTGACGTCGCCCTGCTCCTGCAATTAACAAGTATTTGTTAAAAAAATGGTTTATATCTATAACTGAGTCTAAGCGTTAAAAAATGATAAGTTAGCGTGTTTCGGTTTTAAAATAGGTTTGGATTCGATCGGATCGGCATCGGATCGGCATCCGATAATTCAAACTTGGAATCATTCCATATTTCGGACTTGCGAGCGGGTTCTAATTGGATATTTGACCAATTTACGCTCCGATTCACCGATTAAGAGTCTAAGTGTTGAAAAATCATAAGTTAGCGTGTTTCGGATATGAAATAGGTTTGGATTCGATCGGATCGTCAACGGATCGGCATCCGATAATTCGAACTTGGAATTATTCCGTATTTCGGACTTGCGAGCGGGTTCTAATTGGATATTTGACCAATTTATGGTCCGATTCACCGATTTAGAGTCTAAGTGTTGGAAAATCATAAGTTAGCGTGTTTCGGATATGAAATATGTTTGGATTCGATCGGATCGTCATCGGATCGGCATCCGATAATTCGAACTTGGAATTATTCCATATTTCGGACTTGCGAGAGGGTTCTAATTGGATATTTGACCAATTTACAATCCGATCGATTCACCGATTTAGAGTCTAAGTGTTGGAAAATCATAAGTTAGCGTGTTTCGGATATGAAATAGGTTTGGATTCGATCGGATCGTCAACGGATCGGCATCCGATAATTCGAACTTGGAATTATTCCGTATTTCGGACTTGCGAGCGGGTTCTAATTGGATATTTGACCAATTTACGATCCGATTCACCGATTTAGAGTCTATGTGTTGGAAAATCATAAGTTAGCGTGTTTCGGATATGAAATATGTTTGGATTCGATCGGATCGTCATCGGATCGGCATCCGATAATTTGAACTTGGAATTATTCCGTATTTTGGACTTGCGAGCGGGTTCTAATTGGATATTTGACCAATTTACGCTCCGATTCACCGATTTAGAGTCTAAGTGTTGGAAAATCATAAGTTAGCGTGTTTCGGATATGAAATAGGTTTGGATTCGATCGGATCGTCAACGGATCGGCATCCGATAATTCGAACTTGGAATTATTACGTATTTCGGACTTGCGAGCGGGTTCTAATTGGATATTTGACCAATTTACGATCCGATTCACCGATTTAGAGTCTAAGTGTTGGAAAATCATAAGTTAGCGTGTTTCGGATATGAAATATGTTTGGATTCGATCGGATCGTCATCGGATCGGCATCCGATAATTCGAACTTGGAATTATTCCGTATTTCGGACTTGCGAGCGGGTTCTAATTGGATATTTGACCAATTTACGATCCGATCAATTCACCGATTTAGAGTCTAAGTGTTGGAAAATCATAAGTTAGCGTGTTTTGGATATGAAATAGGTTTGGATTCGATCGGATCGTCAACGGATCGGCATCCGATAATTCGAACTTGGAATTATTTCGTATTTCGGACTTGCGAGCGGGTTCTAATTGGATATTTGACCAATTTACGATCCGATTCACCGATTTAGAGTCTACGTGTTGGAAAATCATAAGTTAGCGTGTTTCGGATATGAAATATGTTTGGATTCGATCGGATCGTCATCAGATCGGCATCCGATACTTCGAACTTTGAATTATTTCGTATTTCGGACTTGCGAGCGGGTTCTAATTGGATATTTGACCAATTTACGCTCCGATTCACCGATTTAGAGTCTAAGTGTTGGAAAATAATAAGTTAGCGTGTTTCGGATATGAAATAGGTTTGGATTCGATCGGATCGTCAACGGATCGGCATCCGATAATTCGAACTTGGAATTATTCCGTATTTCGGACTTGCGAACGGGTTCTAATTGGATATTTGACCAATTTACGATCTGATTCACCTATTTAGAGTCTAATTGTTGGAAAATCATAAGTTAGCGTGTTTCGGATATGAAATATGTTTGGATTCGATCGGATCGGAATCCGATAATTCGAACTTGAAATTATTCTGTATTTCGGACTTGCGAGCGGGTTCTAATTGGATATTTGACCAATTTACGATCCGATCGATTCACCGATTTAGAGTCTAAGTGTTGGAAAATCATAGGTTAGCGTGTTTCGGATATGAAATAGGTTTGGATTCGATCGGATCGTCAACGGATCAGCATCCAATAATTCGAACTTGGAATTATTTCGTATTTCGGACTTGCGAGCGGGTTCTAATTGGATATTTGACCAATTTACGATCCGATTCACCGATTTAGAGTCTAAGTGTTGGAAAATCATAAGTTAGCGTGTTTCGGATATGAAATATGTTTGGATTCGATCGGATCGTCATCGGATCGGCATCCGATAATTCGAACTTGGAATTATTCCGTATTTCGGACTTGCGAGCGGGTTCTAATTGGATATTTGACAATTTACGATCCGATAGATTCACCGATTTAGAGTCTAAGTGTTGGAAAATCATAAGTTAGCATGTTTCGGATATGAAATAGGTTTGGATTCGATCGGATCGTCAACGGATCGACATCCGATAATTCGAACTTGGAATTATTCCGTATTTCGGACTTGCGAGCGGGTTCTAATTTGATATTTGACCAATTTATGATCCGATTCACCGATTTAGAGTCTACGTGTTGGAAAATCATATGTTAGCGTGTTTCGGATATGAAATATGTTTGGATTCGATCGGATCGTCATCAGATCGGCATCCGATAATTCGAACTTGGAATTATTCCGTATTTCGGACTTGCGAGCGGGTTCTAATTGGATATTTGACCAATTTACGCTCCGATTCACCGATTTAGAGTCTAAGTGTTGGAAAATCATAAGTTAGCGTGTTTCGGATATGAAATAGGTTTGGATTCGATCGGATCGTCAACGGATCGGCATCCGATAATTCAAACTTGGAATTATTCCGTATTTCGGACTTGCGAGCGGGTTCTAATTGGATATTTGACCAATTTACGATCCGATTCACCGATTTAGAGTCTAAGTGTTGGAAAATCATAAGTTAGCGTGTTTCGGATATGAAATATGTTTGGATTCGATCGGATCGTCATCGGATCGGCATCCGATAATTCGAACTTGGAATTATTCCGTATTTCGGACTTGCGAGCGGGTTCTAATTGGATATTTGACCAATTTACGATCCGATCAACTCACCGATTTAGAGTCTAAGTGTAACACCTGTGGTGTTAGATTTGAGAATAATAGAAATCCTCCATGGCTAGTTTCATCTTTTTGCAGCCATACTTTTTCTTTGGGCCTTTTCCCAATAAATGGATCGTAAACCTATGAGATGTTTTATGTTCACATTCTCCGTAACTTCGAGCATGTCACGATGGTGCGTTCCGTGCAACGATCATGTGTATGCGCAGCCAGTTTCCGCAGCCCGGCAGATAAACCCTAGAAAAATGATAATTGCTCGATAGTTGTAGCCGTTTTGTTTTCCACAAGAGATCGGGTGATCGGATCATAATGAAAAAGGATACGTTAGATGGGGCTCTGAGAGAGTCTTCCAATGAGCCTTAGTTAGGGTCGATCCGACACCCGGGTGAATATTTATTGCTATTTTGAGTTTTGGAGTCTTTCCTTCTTTTTAGGAGATCCAGAAGTCAGAAAATATTTTACTAAGCGCTGACGTGTTTATGTTGTCGAGACCTTTCCAACGAATCCTCTCGGGCCCTATTCCGACTTCTGGTTTGATAGTTACAACCTATTATTCTTTTCAGCCCGGTTGATGGACGAATCGCACCCGGATTCCAACCGAGCCCGGTTCAGGGCTCGGGACCGAGCCCGACCAGCCCTAGAGCCTACCTCCCGGTCTCCTAGCATAATTTAAGCTCTCCTGACCTCCCTCCCCAGTGATTTAAAATCCAAAATTCGGATGGGAATTATCGGGTAAGATTTGGGGATGATAAACCCATATCTTCATATCTTTATCCCCTCCCCCTTTTTAGGAATTTCAGTTTTAGCCGACCCTATCCCCAACCCATATCCACAACAGCCTCCCCCCTTTATATATGAACCGAGAGAGAGGGAGAGAAATAGAGAGAGAACGGGAGAGAGAGAGAGAAGGACATAGTAGAGAGAGAGAGAGAGAACGGGAGAGAAATAGATAGAAAGAGAGAGAGAGAACGGGATGCAGAGAGAGAGAGAGCGAGAGCCAAAGACGGAGAAGGAGAAGAGATCGGAGCACCCCACCCGCCCCTCGCCGGAGCCCCGGCGAGCACGTCGAGACCCCCAAGTCAGCCACCATTCTCCTCTCATCCCCTCCGCGACCGGTGACCCACCTTCCTCCTCCCTTGCCGCGGCCCGCACGGGCGGACACCGCCGCCGCTCCGAGCCCCTCCCCGGCGACCTCCGACCTCCATTCAAGCCCCACGCGAGCCATCTCCTGCCGACTTCTCGGGCTCCGACGGCCGCTCCGGCCGCCTCCCACCGCGCCTCCTCCGTGGGGGTGGTGCGGGAGAGGCCAGCCGAGCGCTCGCCGGTGCTCCAGGCCGCCCCTCCCATCGGCCGCCGTCGCGCAGGAACCCCCCCCCCCCCCCCATGGCTGGACGTCTCGTGGAGAAGAAGGAGTTGGGGGGGGTAGAACGGTAATTTTCTAGGTTATAATTAAACCCAGACCCGAACCATTTAGCCCTGAACCCGACCCGACCCAACAAGGCCTACTGCAGACCCGGCCCAACAGTGAACCGGTCTGGTTCACCTGAACCAGACCCGTGAACCAGTCAATTTTGGTTCGACTGCCATTTCTCCGTCCGAACTCGGAATTGGACGATACCAGCGCCATTTCGACCGGCTCGGAAAATACTACCTGTTGGTCATAGTTTAGAATAGTAATATTACTGTTTAATCCCCTGTTTTATCCTTTGACCCGATATTATTGTGGTACCGTGGTTTGACCGCCGTTTCATCGTCCGAACTCGGATTCGGACGAAACCAGCGGCATTGTGCTCAGAACTTTGAGTCCCACCTATTAAACCCAGAATATAACCCTATAACCTCTTCTACCCTAGTGAACCAGCCATGCGATCGATTTTATCGGTTCTACATGGTTTGACCTAAAACCATCCGACCGAAGTCGGATTCCAGCAAAACCGGAACCATCGGAAAGGGTTCTTCGAGCCCGATTCGATGAGTAGGTTTAGCTTCTATTTACTTGATTGGCCTAGTATTGTTTAGGTTTGAGTTCTTCAGTCGCACGGATTTGCGTGCTGTCGACTCAATGTTGGTCCCCTATCGAGGGTGCCCGACTATCCTTGGCATAGAACCCTCATCGTAGATTCTTTTGTTTTAATCGATAGAGTTGTGATATAGAGCTGTGCATGTTATCAGACTGTGATCGTGGTGATCCAACGGAGGCGGATCAGAAGCAACTAGTAAGCCGGAGTTGTGTGCGATCGACAACCAGGTGACATCTACTACCCTTGCGTGGTCTTTAATAGTGGGAAATGAGAATGACTAAGGGTAGGTGTCCATGACACTGCATGCGGGCCCCGCCGGGCATCATCGCATGTGGTCAAGTGGACCCCGCCTTGCATGCGGAGTCGCGAGTCCGGCGACGCATGCTTAAAATAATAATAGAATAATAATAATGATTGCTTTTGTTTGTATGGACACCGTAATTAGGATTCCCTTAAATTAAACAATAAATTGAATAACTAATAATTATCGGGACCCACCCTCCTGAGAGGAGTATGGCAACCCTCGCACAAGGGTCACTGGGATGAGTGTTTTACTTTATTGATTTATTATGTTGCATTGGTTGCGAGAGCAGTACGGGACCAGGGGTAAATTGTTGGAAATTGTTAAGCATTAAATATACCTTTTGTAGCTTCAGTATATATGTTGAAAGATGTTATGTGTGAATCTACCTGGTTAGAGGGTAGGGACCCCGTGCGCGCAAGGGCCGTGAACCACCCTGCGCGTACAGCCGAAGTTAAGTAGGTTAGGGGTCACGGGCAAGGGTTGTGGTAAAGCCAATAGGAGGTGCCCTCGAGTAGGGATTGGCCTAGCAACCCCGTCCCGGGGAGTTGAAGTCCCCATAGTAAAGCAAGTTGGGCGGTAGAGCTCCACCGTGAAAGACGGGAAATCCCTTATGATCATCTGGGTGACTAGTGCATGGTGTTGGTGGATGCACGGCGAAAGAGTTGGCCCTCTACATCGAAATAAAAGGCCCTATAGTAATGCCCGACCGGGGGCAGGATGAACAAAATATCCGGGGTTCACATTTTGATAGAGTGTGTTTTATCTGTATATGAATTTAGAATTGTATGACTGTTCACATGATGATCTCGTGACTTTAGATGAACGTCTTATTTAATTTGTTCTTTAATGCTGTAGAACATTGAATGGACTTTATGTTAGATAACCTAGTAACAGTAGAAATTGCATGTGAATATAGATTACTGATAGGTTGATGTATCATTCTGCAAACTTTGATTCTACTAGAACTGATAGATCTCATCTTAATTTATTAAGATTAGTTGTCTCATATTATTAAAGACTATTAGGATGTCACTAGCCATTAATTTGGCTAATCTCTCAATTTCCTATTGGGGGCTACTCTTTCCCACGAGTAGGCTCAGTTGCAGGTCCGGAGGCTCAGGAGTAGCAGTAGGAGTCCAGAGGCGGAGTTAGAGTTGCAGTGTTACCTTTCGGCTTAGTACATTGATCTTGTAGTCTTTTCTCTTCAGACATTGTAATTATATTGGAATAAGTGTTTTTATCGGTTAGTTAGTATTCTATGGTTGTAGTTGCAATGGTTCCAGCTGAATTCTTTTGGGTAGGCCTCTCCTCAAGGCCTCAAGCCTAGGATAGATCATGATGAAAATATAAGTGCATATAAATAACTAAATTAATTAACCTTGTAGATAGGAACCCTAGACTGGTGCACTTGAGTGTTAGGTAGTGGGTAAAACCACTTGGCTAGCCGTAGGAGGCTTGAGCCTCGTGCTCCCTCAGATAGACTCCTGTCAGTATGTAGTGGCACCGACAGGTCACTCGTACTGAGAGGATATGACTTTTGAAGGTCGAGCCTGACTAGATAATGTCTTTTCTCTATTGACATTTCTCTTTCTCTGTTTTTTTTAAATAAAAATGTTTTCGAGAAATCAAATTTAAAAGATTCCCTTATTGTTTCTCCCTCCTCCTTGTTTTTCATATTAGAGAGCGTAGAAGAAGCCCTGTGAGAACCCAAATTGGTATAGTTAAGTAACCAGACCCAAAACCCTCTTCTTTTTCTCACCTTACACCCCAGGGATCGGTCTTCAGATTTCTCTGTATATGAATTTAGAATTGTATGACTGTTCACATGATGATCTCGTGACTTTAGATGAACGTCTTATTTAATTTGTTCTTTAATGCTGTAGAACATTGAATGGACTTTATGTTAGATAACCTAGTGACAGTAGAAATTGCATGTGAATATAGATTACTGATAGGTTGAGGTATCATTCTGCAAACTTTGATTCTACTAGAACTGATAGATCTCATCTTAATTTATTAAGATTAGTTGTCTCATATTATTAAAGACTATTAGGATGTCACTAGCCATTAATTTGGCTAATCTCCTAATTTTCTATTGGGGGCTACTCTTTCCCACGAGTAGGCTCAGTTGCAGGTCCGGAGGCTCAGGAGTAGCAGTAGGAGTCCAGAGGCGGAGTTAGAGTTGCAGTGTTACCTTTCGGCTTAGTACATTGATCTTGTAGTCTTTTCTCTTCAGATATTGTAATTGTATTGGAATAAGTGTTTTTATCGGTTAGTTAGTATTCTATGGTTGTAGTTGCAATGGTTCCAGCTGAATTCTTTTGGGTAGGCCTCTCCTCAAGGCCCCAAGCCTAGGATAGATCATGATGAAAATATAAGTGCATATAAATGACTAAATTGATTAAACTGATGCACTTGAGTGTTAAGTAGTGGGTAAAACCACTTGGCTAGCCGTAGGAGGCTTGAGCCTCGTGCTCCCTCAGATAGACTCTTGTCAGTATGCAGTGGCACCAACAGGTCACTCATACTGAGAGGATATGACTTTTGAAGGTCGAGCTTGACTAGATAATGTCTTCTCTCTATTGACATTTCTCTTTCTCTGTTTTTTTTAAATAAAAATGTTTTTGAGAAATCAAATTTAAAAGATTCCCCTCTTGTTTCTCCCTCCTCCTTGTTTTACATATTAGAGAGCATAGAAGAAGCCCTGTGAGAACCCAAATTGGTATAGTTAAGTAACCAGACCCAAAACCCTCTTCTTTTTCTCACCTCACACCCCAGGGATCGGTCTTCAGATTTCTGGGGCGTGACAGCTGGTATCAGAGCTTAGGGATATGTTCCTAGGGGTATTGTTAGGATGTGGTTCGTGTCTTGCTGTTCTTTCTTCGGAAAGTTTAGACTCTAGTGGTGTTAGAATGTTTTCTAGTGATTGTATAGATATTGAGTCGATAGAATTCTCGTAGTAGCTAGTGGTGGTATAGCGAGTATTTCTAAGGATAAGGACCTAGGGTTAATCATACTTGGAGAACTGGTTTTGTTTGAGAAATTGATCTGTAACTAAGAATTATCTATGATTGAGTTTTTGATTGATCGAGAATCGTGAATCAATCTATATGTCGTATGAGCATGATTGTATTTGAACTCTGATGTGCTGTAATGTTTAGGTTTAGAGTTAGTCGTTGTAACTCGGGTGATAGTTCTTAAGAAGGAGCCACGTGGAACATCTTAACCAAGGGTGGTGTTTCTTGATCTCTAGACAGAAGTATAGTGTTTGAGTCTATATCAGAGTATAGGTTGGGAGTCTTCTAATTAATATGGATTCTTGTAGACTTTCTAGTGGTAAGGAGCTGACCAAGGACTAGATATTCAACTCTAGTTAGTAATTTGGTTGATTGGTTTTGGAATAGATGTAATTGAATATATCTGGAAGGATGTATATCCTTGATGGTTTATCTGGCATGGTTGTGAGGTTACTCTTTTTGTTGGTTTTGTTTTTTTTCGTTGACCCTAAGCGCTAGAAACCTAGTCGGTGTTTTATGATTCCTTGATCTTCGTTGACCCTTAGTACTAGCGACTTAGTTGGTGTTTTAGGATTCCTTGATTCTTGTTGACCATTGGTACTAGAGACCTAGTTGGTGTTTTTAGGATTGTCCATTATCTCGATATAGATGTAATAATTAAATTAGTTTTCTTGTTAGATCTCTCTAGTGTATCGTGGTTTATAATTAGTTTGGTGTAGAGCTTGTGTGTTTTTTTTTAATGGATCCTATGAGTAATAATGATGACTCTTGGGGATAGTGGTTTCAAGGAATACACCAGGAGATAGAAATCTCAGGTGGTAGTTTGAATTCCCATGGTTAGTAGATTACGGGATACCTTGATAGTGACTCTTATGAAAGAGTACGCACTGTTCCTAGGGAACTTTGGCGGTGGATGATGATTGTCCGGTAGAGGACATACTATGGCTATGCACTGACTCTTCGGAGGCTTTGGCGGTTGGTTTCGCAGTTCTTATTGGAACTCGCGGGAGAGAGCGCACTGGCTAGATGACAGTGACGTTAAGATCGAATTGAGATATTTGAGTACTAGAAAGATGTTAGCGACGATGTCAAGAGGACTGCCTATGTTTATAAAATTTGGGAATACCTTATCAGTTGGACTGTTAAGAATAATCATTATTCTGCTGATTCACCTCGCTTTGTTTCTAATTATTATTTGATTATAGTAACTTTCGTTTGCTTCAGTTTCTTTTGAGTGATTACCTTTAGTTCTTAGAATGTTAAGATTGTGCTAGTTTCCTCAGTTGTCCTTTTTCTAAGTTGTCTCTATTTGTCTCGGGTCCATTATTCTCATTTTTTGTATGGTTGCGAGGTTTCCGTCTAACTATCTCGATGATTAGTTTAGGGTAGGATTTAGTACTTGGTACCGATCTGCTCAGTCGATATTAGTTGGCCATTAGTTTTCTAGTAGGTAGTTTCTTCAGCCAACTCATAATAGTTCTGGTTTAGAATCGGTCCCCATATCTTGGATTGAGCCATTGAGATGACTATCTATTGTCAGAGGGTAGCTATCTAGTTTGGACCCACTTGAGAAATAGATTTTTCGGGCATTTGTTCTTTAGTTCCTTGAGTAGTATTGGTAGTTCGGTTAGTGTAGGTGTTAGTCTCATAGGAATCTTATAGGATTTTAGTTTAGTATTAGATACACGTTAGGCGTACTAGTTGAGGCATCTCTTTTGTCAAATCATTCTGGAATGTGTACTTAAGCATATGTGTATGGGCGCATATGTGTAGTATATATTGCTATGATTGTAGAGTTGATACCAAAAGTATAAATTATATATGGGTGTATGGGCACTCATATACATTGATATACCTTTTATATCGGCACTGACAATTGAGTGCATTCTAAGTTTCTGAATCTATGAGTTTTGGTAGTTACCCTACCGAGGAGGACACCCCTCGGCGGTACTAATAAGGGGGATATGATGCCCCTTATCAAGGCAGGGTTAATGATCAGAACTCATGATTTTGGTCTAATCCGTAATGCTTAGAATGTGAAATGGAAACCAAAACTCGTATTCACGATCGATGCGAGAATTTAGAGGTTCATTTCTATCCCGATAATTATGAGAGTCGATTCGTACAATGTTTAGGTTAGTAGAGAGAGTAGAATTGTGAGTAGTAGAGGGTCAAGGTTTTCTTTTAGTAAGATTTGGTGTAGTGACTTCACTTTCTTGTTGGCAGTGTTAGTGAGGATCTTCGTACTCGTTATAGTTAACTTTTCATTGCTATAATGTTCTTGTTTTGGTAGTAGAGATGAGTGGACTCGTATATATGGTTTTTGTAGTTGAATTTTCGGGACGAAATTTTTTTTAAGGTGTGTAGGTTGTAACACCTGTGGTGTTAGATTTGAGAATAATAGAAATCCTCCATGGCTAGTTTCGTCTTTTTGCAGCCAGACTTTTTCTTTGGGCCTTTTCCCAATAAATGGATCGTAAACCTATAAGATGTTTTACATTCACATTCTCCGTAACTTCGAGCATGTCACGATGGTGCGTTCCGTGCACCGATCATGTGTATGCGCAGCCAGTTTCCGCAGCCCGGCAGATAAACCCTAGAAAAACGATAATTGCTCGATAGTTGTAGCCGTTTTGTTTTCCACAAAAGATCGGATGATCGGATCGTAACGAAACATGATACATTAGATGGGGCTCTGAGAGAGTCTTCCAATGAGCCTGAGTTAGGGTCGATCCGATACCCGAGTGAATAGTTATTGCTATTTTGAGTTTTGGAGTCTTTCCTTCTTTTCGGGAGATCCAAAAGTTAGAAAATATTGTACTAAGCACTGACGCGTTTGCGTTGTCGAGACCTTTCCAACGAATCCTCTCGGGCCCTATTCTGACTTCCGGTTTGATAGTTACGACCTATTATTCTTTTCAGCCCGGTTGATGGACGAATCGCACCCGGATTCCAACCGAGCCCGGTTCAGGGCTCGGGACCGAGCCCGACCAGCCCTAGAGCCTACCTCCCGGTCTCCTAGAATAATTTAAGCTCTCCTGACCTCCCTCCCCAGTGATTTAAAATCCAAAATTCGGATGGGAATTATCGGGTAAGATTTGGGGATGATAAACCCATATCTTCATATCTTTATCCCCTCCCCCTTTTTAGGAATTTCAGTTTTAGCCGACCATATCCCCAACCCATATCCACAACAGCCTCCCCCCTTTATATATGAACCGAGAGAGAGGGAGAGAAATAGAGAGAGAACGGGAGAGAGAGAGAAGGACGTAGTAGAGAGAGAGAGAGAGAGAACGGGAGAGAAATAGATAGAAAGAGAGAGAGAGAACGGGATGCAGAGAGAGAGAGAGAGCGAGAGCCGGAGACGGAGAAGGAGAAGAGATCGGAGCACCCCACCCGCCCCTCACCGGAGCCTCGGCGAGCACGTCGAGACCCCCAGGTCAGCCACCATTCTCCTCTCATCCCCTCCGCGACCGGCGACCCACCTTCCTCCTCCCTTGCCGCGGCCCGCACGGGCGGACACCGCCGCCGCTACGAGCCCCTCCCCGGCGACCTCCGTCCAAGCCCCGCGTGAGCCATCTCCGGCCGACTTCTCGGGCTTCGACGGCCGCTCCGGCTGCCTCCCACCGCGCCTCCTCCGTGGGGGTGGTGCGGGAGAGGCCGGCCGAGCGCTCACCGGTGCTCCAGGCCGCCCCTCCCGTCGGCCGCCGTTGCGCAGGAACCCCCCCCCATGGCTGGACGTCTCGTGGAGAAGAAGGAGTTGGGGGGGGGGGGGTAGAATGGTAATTTTCTAGGTTATAATTAAACCCAGACCCGAACCATTTAGCCCTGAACCCGACCCGACCCCACAAGGCCTACTGCAGACCCGGCCCAACAGTGAACCGGTCTGGTTCACCTGAACCAGACCCGTGAACCAGTCAATTTTGGTTCGACTGCCATTTCTCTGTCCGAACTCGGAATTGGACGAAACCAGCGTCATTTCGACCGGCTCGGAAAATACTACCTGTTGGTCATAGTTTTGAATAGTAATATTACTGTTTAATCCCCTGTTTTATCCTTTGACCCGATATTATTGTGGTACCGTGGTTTGACCGCCGTTTCATCGTCCGAACTCGAATTCGGACGAAACCAGTGGCATTGTGCTCAGAACTTTGAGTCCCACCTATTAAACCCAGAATATAACCCTATAACCTCTTCTACCCTAGTGAACCAGCCATGCGATCGATTTTATCGGTTCTACATGGTTTGACCTGAAACCATCCGACCGAAGTAGGATTCCAGCAAAACCGGAACCATCGGAAAGGGTTCTTCGAGCCCGATTCGATGAGTAGGTTTAGCTTCTATTTACTTGATTGGCCTAGTATTGTTTAGGTTTGAGTTCTTCAGTCGCACGGATTTGCGTGCTGTCGACTCAATGTTGGTCCCCTAACGAGGGTGCCCGACTATCCTTGGCATAGAACCCTCATCGTAGATTCTTTTGTTTTAATCGATAGAGTTGTGATATAAAGCTGTGCATGTTATCAGACTGTGATCGTGGTGATCCAACGGAGGCAGATCAGAAGCAACTAGTAAGCCGGAGTCGTGTGCGATCGACAACCAGGTGACATCTACTACCCTTGCGTGGTCTTTAATAGTGGGAAATGAGAATGACTAAGGGTAGGTGTCCATGACACTGCATGCGGGCCCCGCCGGGCATCATCGCATGTGGTCAAGTGGACCCCGCCTTGCATGCGGAGTCGCGAGTCCGGCGACGCATGCTTAAAATAATAATAGAATAATAATAATGATTGCTTTTGTTTGTATGGACACCGTAATTAGGATTCCCTTAAATTAAACAATAAATTGAATAACTAATAATTATCGGGACCCACCCTCCTGAGAGGAGTATGGCAACCCTCGCACACGGGTCACTGGGATGAGTGTTTTACTTTATTGATTTATTATGTTGCATTGGTTGCGAGAGCAGTACGGGACCAGGGGTAAATTGTTGGAAATTGTTAAGCATTAAATATACCTTTTGTAGCTTCAGTATATATGTTGAAAGATGTTATGTGTGAATCTACCTGGTTAGAGGGTAGGGACCCCGTGCGTGCAAGGGCCGTGAACCACCCTGCGCGTACAGCCGAAGTTAAGTAGGTTAGGGGTCACGGGCAAGGGTTGTGGTAAATCCAATAGGAGGTGCCCTCGAGTAGGGATTGGCCTAGCAACCCCGTCCCGGGAAGTTGAAGTCCCCATAGTAAAGCAAGTTGGGCGGTAGAGCTCCACCGTGAAAGACGGGAAACCCCTTATGATCATCTGGGTGACTAGTGCATGGTGTTGGTGGATGCACGGCGAGAGAGTTGGCCCTCTACATCGAAATAAAAGGCCCTATAGTAATGCCCGACTGGGGACAGGATGAACAAAATATCCGAGGTTCACATTTTGATAGAGTGTGTTTTATCTGTATATGAATTTAGAATTGTATGACTGTTCACATGATGATCTCGTGACTTTAGATGAACGTCTTATTTAATTTGTTCTTTATTGTTGTAGAACATTGAATGGACTTTATGTTAGATAACCTAGTGACAGTAGAAATTGCATGTGAATATAGATTACTGATAGGTTGAGGTATCATTCTGCAAACTTTGATTCTACTAGAACTGATAGATCTCATCTTAATTTATTAAGATTAGTTGTCTCATATTATTAAAGACTATTAGGATGTCACTAGCCATTAATTTGGCTAATCTCCCAATTTCCTATTGGGGGCTACTCTTTCCCACGAGTAGGCTCAGTTGCAGGTCCGGAGGCTCAGGAGTAGCAGTAGGAGTCCAGAGGCGGAGTTAGAGTTGCAGTGTTACCTTTCGGCTTAGTACATTGATCTTGTAGTCTTTTCTCTTCAGACATTGTAATTATATTGGAATAAGTGTTTTTATCGGTTAGTTAGTATTCTATGGTTGTAGTTGCAATGGTTCCAGCTGAATTCTTTTGGGTAGGCCTCTCCTCAAGGCCCCAAGCCTAGAATAGATCATGATGAAAATATAAGTGCATATAAATGACTAAATTGATTAACCTTGTAGATAGGAACCCTAGACTGGTGCACTTGAGTGTTAGGTAGTGGGTAAAACAACTTGGCTAGCCGTAGGAGGCTTGAGCCTCGTGCTCCCTCAGATAGACTCCTGTCAGTATGTAGTGGCACCGACAGGTCACTCGTACTGAGAGGATATGACTTTTGAAGGTCGAGCTTGACAAGATAATGTCTTCTCTCTATTGACATTTCTCTTTCTCTGTTTTTTTTAAATAAAAATGTTTTCGAGAAATCAAATTTAAAAGATTCCACTCTTGTTTCTCCCTCCTTCTTGTTTTTCATATTAGAGAGCGTAGAAGAAGCCCTGTGAGAACCCAAATTGGTATAGTTAAATAACCAGACCCAAAACTCTCTTCTTTTTCTCACCTCACACCCCAGGGATCGGTCTTCAGATTTCTGGGGCGTGACACTAAGTGTTGAAAAATCATAAGTTAGCGTATTTTGAATATGAAATAGGTTTGGATTCGATCGGATCGTCAACGGATCGACATCCGATAATTCAAACTTGGAATTATTCCGTATTTCGGACTTGCGAGCGGGTTCTAATTGGATATTTGACCAATTTACGATCCGATTCACCGATTTAGAGTCTACGTGTTGGAAAATCATAAGTTAGCGTGTTTCGGATATGAAATATGTTTGGATTCGATCGGATCGTCATCGGATCGGCATCCGATAATTCGAACTTGGAATTATTCCGTATTTCGGACTTTCGAGCGGGTTCTAATTGGATATTTGACCAATTTACACTCCGATTCACCGATTTAGAGTCTAAGTGTTGGAAAATCATAAGTTAGCGTGTTTCGGATATGAAATAGGTTTGGATTCGATCGGATCGTCAACGGATCGGCATCCGATAATTCGAACATGGAATTATTCCGTATTTCGGACTTGCGAGTGGGTTCTAATTGGATATTTGACCAATTTACGATATGATTCACCGATTTAGAGTCTAAGTGTTGGAAAATCATAAGTTAGCATGTTTCGGATATGAAATATGTTTGGATTCGATCAGATCGTCATCGGATCGGCATCCGATAATTCGAACTTGGAATTATTCCGTATTTCAGACTTGCGAGCGGGTTCTAATTGGATATTTGACCAATTTACGATCCGATCGATTCACCGATTTAGAGTCTAAGTGTTGGAAAATCATAAGTTAGCGTGTTTCGGATATGAAATAGGTTTGGATTCGATCAGATCGTCAACGGATCGGTATCCGATAATTCAAACTTGGAATTATATATTCCGTATTTCGGACTTGCGAGCGGGTTCTAATTGGATATTTGACCAATTTACGATCCGATTCACCGATTTAGAGTCTAAGTGTGGGAAAATCATAAGTTAGCGTGTTTCGGATATGAAATATGTTTGGATTCGATCGGATCGTCATCGGATCGGCATCCGATAATTCGAACTTGGAATTATTCCGTATTTCGGACTTGCGAGCGGGTTCTAATTGGATATTTAACCAATTTACGATCCGATCGATTCACCGATTTAGAGTCTAAGTGTTGGAAAATCATAAGTTAGCGTGTTTCGGATATGAAATAGGTTTGAATTCGATCGGATCGTCAACGGATCAGCATCCGATAATTCGAACTTTGAATTATTCCGTATTTCGGACTTGCGAGCGGGTTCTAATTGGATATTTGACCAATTTACGATCCGATTCACCGATTTAGAGTCTACGTGTTGGAAAATCATAAGTTAGCGTGTTTCGGATATGAAATATATTTGGATTCGATCGGATCGTTATCGGATCGGCATCCGATAATTCGAACTTGGAATTATTCCGTATTTCGGACTTGCGAGCGGGTTCTAATTGGATATTTAACCAATTTACGCTCCGATTCACCGATTTAGAGTCTAAGTGTTGGAAAATCATAAGTTAGCGTGTTTCGGATATGAAATAGGTTTGGATTCGATCGTATCGTCAACGGATCGGCATCCGATAATTCGAACTTGGAATTATTCTGTATTTCGGACTTGCGAGCGGGTTCTAATTGGATATTTGACCAATTTACGATCCGATTCACCGATTTAGAGTCTAAGTGTTGGAAAATCATAAGTTAGCGTGTTTCGGATATGAAATATGTTTGGATTCGATCGGATCGTCATCGGATCGGCATCCGATAATTCGAACTTGGAATTATTCCGTATTTCGGACTTGCGAGCGGGTTCTAATTGGATATTTGACCAATTTACGATCCGATCAATTCACCGATTTAGAGTCTAAGTGTTGGAAAATCATAAATTAGCATGTTTCGGATATGAAATAGGTTTGGATTCGATCGGATCGTCAACGGATCGGCATCCGATAATTCGAACTTGGAATTATTCCGTATTTCGGACTTGCGAGCGGGTTCTATTTGACCAATTTACGATCCGATTCACTGATTTAGAGTCTACGTGTTGGAAAATCATAAGTTAGCGTGTTTCGGATATGAAATATGTTTGGATTCGATCGGATCGTCATCGGATCGGCATCCGATAATTTGAACTTGGAATTATTCCGTATTTCGGACTTGCGAGCGGGTTCTAATTGGATATTTAACAAATTTACGATCCGATCGATTCACCGATTTAGAGTCTAAGTGTTGGAAAATCATAAAGTAGCGTGTTTCGGATATGAAATAGGTTTGAATTCGATCGGATCGTCAACGGATCAGCATCCGATAATTCGAACTTGGAATTATTTCTGTATTTCGAACTTGCGAGCGGGTTCTAATTGGATATTTGACTAATTTACGATCCGATTCACCGATTTAGAGTCTACGTGTTGGAAAATCATAAGTTAGCGTGTTTCGGATATGAAATATTTTTGTATTCGATCGGATCGTCATCGGATCGGCATCCGATAATTCGAACTTAGAATTATTCCGTATTTCGGACTTGCGAGCGGGTTCTAATTGGATATTTGACCAATTTACGCTCCGATTCACCGATTTAGAGTCTAAGTGTTGGAAAATCATAAGTTAGCATGTTTCGGATATGAAATAGGTTTGGATTCGATCGGATCGTCAACGGATCGGCATCCGATAATTCGAACTTGGAATTATTCCGTATTTCGGACTTGCGAGCGGGTTCTAATTGGATATTTGACCAATTTACGATCCGATTCACCGATTTAGAGTCTAAGTGTTGGAAAATCATAAGTTAGCGTGTTTCGGATATGAAATATGTTTGGATTCGATCGGATCGTCATCGGATCGGCATCCGATAATTCGAACTTGGAATTATTCCGTATTTCGGACTTGCGAGCGGGTTCTAATTGGATATTTGACCAATTTACGATCCGATCAATTCACCGATTTAGAGTCTAAGTGTTGGAAAATCATAAATTAGCATGTTTCGGATATGAAATAGGTTTGGATTCGATCGGATCGTCAACGGATCGGCATCCGATAATTCGAATTTGGAATTATTCCGTATTTCGGACTTGCGAGCGGGTTCTATTTGACCAATTTACGATCCGATTCACCGATTTAGAGTCTACGTGTTGGAAAATCACAAGTTAGCGTGTTTCAGATATGAAATATGTTTGGATTCGATCGGATCATCATCGGATCGGCATCCGATAATTCGAACTTGGAATTATTCCGTATTTCGGACTTGAGAGCGGGTTCTAATTGGATATTTGACCAATTTACGCTCCGATTCACCGATTTAGAGTCTAAGTGTTGGAAAATCATAAGTTAGCGTGTTTCGGATATGAAATAGATTTGGATTCGATCGGATCGTCAACGGATCGGCATCCGATATTTCGAACTTGGAATTATTTCATATTTCAGACTTGCGAGCGGGTTCTAATTGGATATTTGACCAATTTACGATCCGATTCACCGATTTAGAGTCTAAGTGTTGGAAAATCATAAGTTAGCGTGTTTCGGATATAAAATATGTTTGGATTCGATCGGATCGTCATCGGATCGGCATCCGATAATTCGAACTTGGAATTATTTCATATTTCGGACTTGCGAGTGGGTTCTAATTGGATATTTGACCAATTTACGATCCTATCGATTCACCGATTTAGAGTCTAAGTGTTGGAAAATCATAAGTTAGCGTGTTTCGGATATGAAAAAGGTTTGCATTCGATCGGATCGTCAACGGATCGGCATCCGATAATTCGAACTTGGAATTATTCCGTATTTCGGACTTGCGAGCTGGTTCTAATTGGATATTTGACCAATTTACGATCCGATTCACCGATTTAGAGTCTAAGTGTTGGAAAATCATAAGTTAGCGTGTTTCGGATATGAAATATGTTTGGATTCGATCGGATCGTCATCGGATCGGCATCCGATAATTCGAACTTGGAATTATTCCGTATTTCGGACTTGTGAGCGGGTTCTAATTGGATATTTGACCAATTTACGATCCGATTCACCGATTTAGAGTCTAAGTGTTGGAAAATCATAAGTTAGCGTGTTTCGGATATGAAATAGGTTTGGATTCGATTCGATCGTCATCGGATCGGCATCCGATAATTCGAACTTGGAATTATATTCCGTATTTCGGACTTGCGAGCGGGTTCTAATTGGATATTTGACCAATTTACGATCCGATTCACCGATTTAGAGTCTAAGTGTTGGAAAATCATAAGTTAGCGTGTTTCGGATATGAAATAGGTTTGGATTCGATCCGATCGTCATCGGATCGGCATCCGATAATTCGAAGTTGGAATTATTCCGTATTTCGGACTTGCGAGCGGGTTCTTATTGGATATTTGACCAATTTACGCTCTGATTCACCGATTTAGAGTCTAAGTGTTGGAAAATCATAAGTTAGCGTGTTTCGGATATGAAATAGGTTTAGATTCGATCCGATCGTCATCGGATCGGCATCCGATAATTCGAACTTGGAATTATATTCCGTATTTCGGACTTGCGAGCGGGTTCTAATTGGATATTTGACCAATTTATGATCCGATTCACCGATTTAGAGTCTAAGTGTTGGAAAATCATAAGTTAGCGTGTTTCCGATATGAAATAGGTTTGGATTTGATCCGATTGTCATCGGATCGACATCCGATAATTCGAACTTGGAATTATATTCCGTATTTCGGACTTGCGAGCGGGTTCTAATTGGATATTTGACCAATTTACAATCCGATTCACCGATTTAGAGTCTAAGTGTTGGAAAATCATAAGTTAGCGTGTTTCGGATATGAAATAGGTTTGGATTCGATCCGATCGTCATCGGATCGGCATCCGATAATTCAAAGTTGGAATTATATTCCGTATTTCGGACTTGCGAGCGGGTTCTAATTGGATATTTGACCAATTTACGATCCGATTCACCGATTTAGAGTCTAAGTGTTGGAAAATCATAAGTTAGCGTGTTTCGGATATGAAATAGGTTTGGATTCGATCGGATCGTCATCGGATCGGCATCCGATAATTGGAACTTGGAATTATTCCGTATTTTGGACTTGCGAGCGGGTTCTAATTGGATATTTGACCAATTTACGATCCGATTCACCGATTTAGAGTCTAAGTGTTGGAAAATCATAAGTTAGCGTGTTTCGGATATGAAATAGGTTTGGATTCGATCCGATCGTCATCGGATCGGCATCTGATAATTCGAACTTGGAATTATATTCCGTATTTCGGACTTGCGAGCGGGTTCTAATTGGATATTTGACCAATTTACGATCCGATTCACCGATTTAGAGTCTAAGTGTTGGAAAATTATAAGTTAGCGTGTTTCGGATATGAAATAGGTTTGGATTCGATCTGATCTTCATCGGATCGGCATTCGATAATTCGAACTTGGAATTATTCCGTATTTCGGACTTGCGAGCGGGTTCTAATTGGATATTTGACCAATTTACGCTCCGATTCACCGTTTTAGAGTCTAAGTGTTGGAAAATCATAAGTTAGCGTGTTTCGGATATGAAATAGGTTTGGATTCGATCCGATCGTCATCGGATCGGCATCCGATAATTCAAAGTTGGAATTATTCCGTATTTCGGACTTGCGAGTGGGTTCTAATTGGATATTTGACCAATTTACGATCCGATTCACCGATTTAGAGTCTAAGTGTTGGAAAATCATAAGTTAGCGTGTTTCGGATATGAAATAGGTTTGGATTCGATTTGATCGTCATCGGATCGGCATCCGATAATTCGAAGTTGGAATTATTCCGTATTTCGGACTTGCGAGCGAGTTATAATTGGATATTTGACCAATTTACGCTCCGATTCACAGATTTAGTGTCTAAGTGTTGGCATTACATCTTTCTACTATATTCTCTTTGTATAATCGTAAAAAGTACCAATTGCATGAGTGAATTTAAAATAACTGCAGAGATAGAAATCGAACTCCGTTGGGTGGCATATTGTTGTGTCCACTACAAATGTCACATGAGGGAGATATCCCTCTTCCAACGAGGCACACACCTAGTATGATTAAAAAACAAAATTCTATCATTTAAAAGAAAAACAGAGGCTACATCATTACCATGAGAGAGAGAGACCATTTACGATCCGATTTACCGATTTAGAGTCTAAGTGTTGGAAAATCATAAGTGTGATAATATGATCTAAACTCAAATTAGTAAGATTCATATTTTTTGCTAATAATTTAAAGATTAGTAAGTACCTGATCATGAGGATGAGCCACCGCTAGACCGGTTTATGAATTCATAAAATTTATGCTCCAGTTCCCTGCGAGCTTGTCTTTCCTCATCGAGGGCCTTCTTCTCCGCCTCAACCCTCTGCTCGAGGGCCTACCTCTGCTCTCGCTCCGCCTCAATCCTCTGATCGAGGGCCTGCCTCTGCTCTCGCTCCGCGTCTAGCGCAGACTGCAGCTGAGTGATAGCACCGGTCTGGGTGTCCCGTGCTCTCGAGCGCATACCCTCTCGTCCAAAGTAAGAGGAGGGTGTGACTCCAAGGCCCGTACAGAGGACACGGTCGTGCGTGGCAGGTCTCAGCACAGTATCCATCGCTGAGTCGACAGATACTGAGCTGGAGGAGAAGCCGGCCTCGCCCGACGGGGTCACCAGAAGTCGCATCCTCTCCTATATAAAAACAACCAATGATATTCAATGATATTTTATGGCATATGTATAAGAATATATTAACAGTAATTTAATTACTTACCACTTGCGAGGCAACCCTGTCGTCCAGAAATGCCCCATCGATACGCCGCCTCCTAGAGGCCTCAAAAAGGTCAATCCTATTAGGCTCGTGGCCCAAGGACTGTGTCTGTTGGACATATAAAATAAATAGATGAGTTAATATAACATGTATAGAGCTTTAAATAATAACAATGTTTGTATCATTTACCAGTTGCTGGGCAAGCTGGGGCATGGAGGTCCTCCCCTTCACTGGAGCAGGTGTCGTCGAGGCACTTCTATTCTGCTTGCCTATAGCAGATTTCCTCTGTGTCAATCGATTAAATTTTGAAACATCAATACAAATTTTTAGTATAACATTAAAACAAGTACGAATCAACAAAATTATAATTATACCTGAAAGCTAGGGGTGGCCCAGTGAGCGACCAAAAACTGTAGAACGTGTAGCGGTGGCGCGTCTCTCGTCCCGGCCGTAGCCTGTACCTCCTCAGCCGGCTGGCCGACCAAGTAACCGTAGAGCTGGTAGAGCTCGTGATGGTAATCCCTGTACCGCTCACCCATCATCTTCCACAAGTCCTCCCGATGGGTGTCGGTTTCCATGTTCTCCCATATAAATTTCTTCTGTAAAATCAATTTAGAAACAAGTCATCTTATCAAATCAAATTATAAAGAAGTACGATATTATTCTAAAATGCTTTAATGAAACTAACGTACCAAAAACTGTTGATACATCCTCTCCTTATAGGATGCATCAATGTTCTTTCACCCCCTTAACCCCACAATCGGGGCATTCCTCTCCTCCCGTACTATAATGTCAACCCACGTGGCGGCGTCAGAAGCGTGCTCGCCCACAAAGGTCCTGCCGCTCCACTGTAGGGACAGCGGCTCGCGTAAGGCCGACAAGCGCCAGGCCGTCGTCACGCCCCGGTCGCCTACGTGCCTGGTGATCCTCGACCCTGCAAATAAAATATACATCAGTACTGAAGAAGTATTTACAACATGTATACAACTTTAGATCTAAACATTACATGTGGACGTAGACGCTGTAGCCGAGTGCTGAGCACTGCTCGAAGCTCCGGAGGCTGCGACCACATCAGGAGCTGGTGTGGAGAGAGGAGCAGCACTACCAGATCCGGACGGCTCAGCCTCGGACCCTGGGGTGGCAGCCGAAGCGCTCCGAGCTGCCCCACCCCTGCCTCTACGAACATATGACCGTGATGCAATCTGAAACAGTTTAATTTACATATGAAACAGTAAGATTTACATATGAAACAATATGAAACAGTTTGATTTACATATAAAACAGTATGATTTACATATGAAACAATATGAAACAGTTTGATTTACATATGAAACAGTATGATTTATGAAACAATATGAAACAGTTTGATTTACATATAAAACGGTATATTTACATATGAAACAGTTATAATTGGTCAAATATCCAATTATAACTCGCTCGCAAGTTCGAAATACGGAATATAATTCCAAGTTCGAATTATCGGATGCCGATCCGATGACGATCGGATTGAATCCAAACCTATTTCATATCCGAAACACGCTAACTTATGATTTTCCAACACTTAGACTCTAAATCGGTGAATCGGATCGTAAATTGGTCAAATATCCAATTAGAACCCGCTCGCAAGTCCGAAATACGGAATATAATTCCAAGTTCGAATTATCGGATGCCGATCCGATGACGATCGGATCGAATCCAAACCTATTTCATATCCGAAACACGCTAACTTATGATTTTCCAACACTTAGACTCTAAATCGATGAATCGGAGCGTAAATTGGTCAAATATCCAATTAGAACCCGCTCGCAAGTCCGAAATACGGAATAATTCCAAGTTCGAATTATCGGATGCCGATCCGATGACGATCGGATCGAATCCAAACCTATTTCATATCCGAAACACGCTAACTTATGATTTTCCAACACTTAGACTCTAAATCGGTGAATCGGATCGTAAATTGGTCAAATATCCAATTAGAACCCGCTCGCAAGTCCGAAATACGGAATAATTCCAACTTCAAATTATCGGATGCCGATCCGATGATGATCGGATCGAATCCAAACCTATTTCATATCCGAAACACGCTAACTTATGATTTTCCAACACTTAGACTCTAAATCGGTGAATCGGATCGTAAATTGGTCAAATATCCAATTAGAACCCGCTCGCAAGTCCGAAATACGGAATATAATTCCAAGTTTGAATTATCGGATGTCGATTCGATGACGATCGGATCGAATCCAAACCTATTTCATATCCGAAACACGCTAACTTATGATTTTCCAACACTTAGACTCTAAATTGGTGAATCGGATCGTAAATTGGTCAAATATCCAATTAGAACCCGCTCGCAAGTCCGAAATACGGAATATAATTCTAAGTTCAAATTATCGGATACCGATCCGATGACGATCGGATCGAATCCAAACCTATTTCATATCCGAAACACGCTAACTTATGATTTTCCAACACTTAGACTCTAAATCGGTGAATCGGAGCGTAAATTGGTCAAATATCCAATTAGAACCCGCTCGCAAGTCTGAAATACGGAATAATTCCAACTTCGAATTATCGGATGCCGATCCGATGACGATCGGATCGAATCCAAACCTATTTCATATCCGAAACACGCTAACATATGATTTTCCAACACTTAGACTCTAAATCGGTGAATCGGATCGTAAATTGGTCAAATATCCAATTAGAACCCGCTCGCAAGTCCGAAATACGGAATATAATTCCAAGTTCGAATTATCGGATGCCGATCCGATGATGATCGGATCGAATTCAAACCTATTTCATATCCGAAACACGCTAACTTATGATTTTCCAACACTTAGACTCTAAATCGGTGAATCGGATCGTAAATTGGTCAAATATCCAATTAGAACCCGCTTGCAAGTCCGAAATACAGAATATAATTCCAAGTTCGAATTATCGGATGCCGATCCGATGACGATCGGATCGAATCCAAACATATTTCATATCAGAAACACGCTAACTTATGATTTTCCAACACTTAGACTCTAAATCGGTGAATCGGATCGTAATTTGGTCAAATATCCAATTAGAACCCCCTCGCAAGTCCGAAATACGGAATAATTCCAAGTTCGAATTATCGGATGCCGATCCGTTGACGATCCGATCGAATCCAAACTATTTCATATCTGAAACACGCTAACTTATGATTTTCCAACACTTAGACTCTAAATCGGTGAATCGATCGGATCGTAAATCGGTGAAACGGTATGATTTACATATGAAATGGTATGATTTACATATGAATCGGTGAAACGGTATGATTTACATATGAAACAATATGATATACATATGAAACAATATGATTTATATATGAAACAATTTGATTTAAATATGAAACAATTTGATTTACATACGGTCTAGTCATTTTCTGTCTCATCTCTGTCACTCTCATCGCTTCCCTCTTCTATTATTTGATCTGCATTCGCTGTCCAGTTTATAATGTCGACATCTTCATTTTTGTCGTGCACTGCGTCGACAATGATTATCTCATCATTCTGGTATGCATCCAAATCATCATCGACGACCCCCGCATCATTGTCTCCCATGTCATAAAAATCTCTGGGTGGTGACCTGACTACAATTTGCCAACCTGGAGAGGTATTATCCGGTGCATAAAATATCTGTTGCGCTTGAGAGGCAAGAATGAATGGATCTTCATATTGGATATTCAATCTCTTGCCAGTGTTGATGCTGATAAAACCGTATTTATCGACATTATAACCAGTCCCGCGATTATTAACATCATACCAATCGCATTTGAATAATACGATCCGATTTTGGCCAAGGAATTTAATCTCGAGAATCTCGTTGAGGACGCCGTAGAAGTCGATATTTTCTAATTCTTCTTGCTCACCGTTGACGACAACCCCACTATTTTGGGTTCTTCGTGATTTTTCACTATCTTTCGTCCGAAATCTATAACCGTTCACGATATAACCATCGTACGATATTGCGTCTTGCAAAGGACTACAAGATAAGCGCCAGAGATCCTCATTCATCAGCGGATCGTGGTTGTCGTGCAGCTCTTGTGCCTATAATAACCACATAACATTCATGATATGAACACATAATTATTGTTCGGTAATGGATGTCAATGAAATTCAGTAATTATGTGAATACTTACGTGTTTCTTGAACCATGATGGGAATTCACGATCATGAATTTGGGGAGCATTTCGAGTACCCCGATTATTAATGATAGCTTTATGCTTCCTGTTTTACCGGTTATGAATTAGATTATAATTAGCACATATACTTAATGAATGGATTGAAAGAATGAGTAAATGATCGTAAAATGCTTACTCAATGAATGACCACACTTCATCACATTGGCGCAACACATACATATGTGCCTGTTGAATCTCATCTACAGACAATCGACGGGTTTTGCCTCCTCCTACAGGTCTACCCATTTCGGCAAATATAGACAGAACCCCATCGAAGTCTATTGGACCACCGTCATAGTTCCGCTCAAGTTGATTGAATCGCGTGTCTATACCATGTAGGTATCTTAAGCAGAATGTTAGACATTCTTCTGCTAGGTATCCTTCAGCAATTGATCCATCCGGACGACTTTTATTACGAACATATGATTTCAATGTTTGCAAGTACCTAATTTGAGAAAAAAATATTTGGATGAATATATCAAGAACGATCAAATACATTGTGCGAATGAGACGAGACGATTACCTCTCGATAAAATACATCCAGCGGTAATGAACTGGGCCGCCGAGTTTGGCCTCATTTGCCAAGTGAACGGTCAAATGCACCATGACATCAAAGAAGGAAGGTGGAAATATCATCTCTAACTTGCACAATGTGAGCGCAATATCCCTCTCCATCTGTTCAAGTTGGTCCACTCTAAGTACCTTCGAGCACAACTGTCTGAAAAAAGTGCTGAGCTCAATTAACGGACCGGACACCTGTTCGGTTAAATTCCCACGTATAGCAAGAGATAACAATCGCTGCATAAGAACATGACAATCGTGGCTCTTTAATCCAGACAACTTCCGGCCGTTCTCTTGCACGTATCGTGCGATATTCGAAGAATAACCGTCTGGCGTTTTCACAGACCGTAGGAATGCACATAAGGCTGCCTTTTGCTGTGAGCTCATGGTGTAGCATGCAACTGGCAACACATACTTATCCCCAATCTCTTGGGGATGAAGTGATTTTCGGATGCCCAACTCCTTAAGATCGAGACGAGATTTAAGATTATCCTTCGTCTTACCGTCGAGATTCAGCAGTGTTCCTATAATATTGTCACACATATTTTTCTCGATATGCATGACATCCAAGTTATGCCGCAAGAGTAGGCTGCTCCAGTACGGTAGTTTAAAGAAAATACTCTTCTTCTTCCAGTTATGCTCACGTGTAGAATCTTCATGCGTTCTCTTCTTTTTACCTTTTCCAAGTGCCACGGCATCAAGCTGATCCAATTCGCACAAGACTTCTACCCCCGAAAGCTGCTCCGGGGCCTTTGCAAGTTCCTTCTTGCCGTTGAAAGCTCTTTTGTTCTGCCTCCACTTATGGCCGTCAACAAGGAATCTTCGATGGCCTATATAACAGAACTTGCCTCCGTTCTTCAACCGTAATGAATCTGTCTCCTTATTGCATGTAGGGCACGCCAATTTTCCTTTAGTACTCCACCCGGATAAGTTGGCATATGCAGGAAAATCGTTGATGGTCCATAGAAGTGCCACATGCATCCGAAAATTCTGGCGCAACGAGGCATCATACGTATCGGCCCCAACTTCCCATAACTCATTCAACTCCTCAATCAACGGCTGCAAGTAAACGTCAATATCATTACCAGGCGACCTGGGTCCGGGAATGAGCAAGGAGAGCATTGTGTATGGCTTTTTTAAGCACATCCAGGGAGGCAAATTATATGGAACTAGGACAACTGGCCAAATGCTGTACGACACACTCATATTCCCAAAGGGATTGAAGCCATCGCTAGCAAGCCCTAACTTGACGTTGTGAACTTCACATGCGAATTCAGGATAGGTATGATCAAAATCTTTCCACGTCAGAGAGTCGGATGGATGTCTCATAATCCCGTCATCTGTACGTTCTTGTGCATGCCACCTCATGTGCTCAGCAGTCTTCGATGACATAAACAACCTCTGAAGCCTGTCCCTGAGCGGGAAGTATAGGAGAACCTTTGCAGATACATTTTTCTTCCTTCGACTGGTACTAGACTCGGCATCCGTCTCTTTATATCTCGTTGCTCCGCATATGTGGCATGACCGCGCATGTTCGTACTCTTTCCGGTACAACATACAATCGTTCACGCATGCATCAATTTTCTCATAACCCAGACCGAGATCTTTAATTGTCTTCTTCGCCTCGTAGAATGATTTCGGTACTGTCTCACCCATAGGAAAAGCCTCTTTCATCAACTCTACCAACATATTAAATGACTTATTACTCCAACCATTGAGGCACTTCAAATGAAGAAGCTTTACAGTGAAAGAGAGTTTTAAAAACTTCTCACACCCCGGGTATAGAGGTTGTTCGGCATCTTTAAGCAATCTATAGAACTTGTCTGCTTCGATATTGGGCTGATCACCTGACGGTGTTTTCGTGCCTATTCCACCTTGCAAATCATGTATCATACCCTGCATGTCATCGTCATCGTCTGTATTAATATTATCATCAGCGATCACTGTGTTTGAAGTTTCACCGTGAGCTACCATGGGGACTGCATCTAGCTCCTCACCGTGCGAGAACCAACGGGTATAGCTAATGTCAATGCCACGCATTACCAGATCAACCTCACATTCCTCTCGAACCTTCCTAATCACCCTTCCGCAGTCTATACAGGGACACACAATTTTTCCATCAAGCGGTGCAAGACGCTCAAATGCAAAATCCAGAAATTTCCTGACTCCTTCTCTGTACTCTTGGCTCATGCGATTCGAATTACACATCCAACTCTTATCGATCGAAGACATCTTCGTCTATCTGGCTATACAACACCTGACATATAATTTCAAACAATGTTATAAGACTCCGTACAATTTTGGTTTCGGTTCCCGGGTATGGAACACCGAACCAAAACTTCTACAGGCCATCCACATCCCTAATGGATGAGTGTATTATGATGAGTAGACTAGTCACATAGTAAACCTAGGGTTACTGGCCAGCATTTGAACTGCTGATAGTTCGAATGCTAGGCATAGCACCAAAGTTATGCGACAGTAAGTCAACAAGTCAGGGAGCCTCATCAAGTAAACACTTGGGGTCTGACGGTTCTCTCTGTCGCTCGAGTAGATTTATGGCTTTAGCATACCTCATATCACACCGAACCGACAAAAACCGACCATTTCGGTTTCGGTTTCGGTTTCGGTTTTGATTTTTCATAAACCGAAAAAAATATAACCGATAAAACCCACACCGAAACCGACCGACAAAACCGACGCTCACCCTAGTCTAAAAACTACATTTTGCCCCCCATTCCCCCATTCAATTCAGTTTTGATAGGATAAAAATCAATGTTTTAAAACACGAAAACTCGACTCGACTCGAAACCTTAATGAGTCGAGTAGACACGACAACTCGGCTAAAACCCGACAAAACTCGAGTCGGATCGAAACTCAGCCGAGTCGGATCGAAACTCGAGTTCTGGACCGAGTCGGATCGAAACTCAGCCGAGTCGAGTCGACTCGGCCGAGTTTCGAGTCGATTCGGCGAGTTTTAAAACAGTGTATAAATTACCAAATGAGGGAATTAACCAGTTTTGATAAGATAAAAATTACTCATATGAATGAATTGGAATAACTCATATGAATCGTATGATAATAACTCATATGAATGAATCATATGAATGGATACATTCCCATTCGATTCCCCCCATTCAATTCAGTTTTGATAAGATAAAAATTATCAAATAAGTATGCAATTTTCATAAGGGAATTCAGTACGTAGATGACAAAATTAGTATACAATTTTGATAAGATAACATTTCAAACTTTAGTATACAATTTGGAACAAATTAACCTAAGGGGAAAAAGGAGGAGGAGGAGGAGCTCACCAGCGATGGTCGGCAGGCCTCGAGAAGGAGGAGGAGCACTGGTATCGCAGTCGGTGGCGCGAGAAAGGGGAGGGGTGGCCGGAGGTGCAAGGGAGGGGATGGGTGGCCGGCCGGAGGGGGGGTTTAGATCGAGAGAGAGAGAGAGAGAGAGAGAGAGAGAGAGAGAGAGAGAGAGAGAGAGAGAGAGAGAGAGAGAAAGAGAGAGAGAGAGAAGGCTAGGGAGGCCGGGGAGGGGGGGAGGAGGCCGGGGAGAGAGAGAGAGAGGGCCGGGAGGCCGGGGAGGGGCGGAGGTCGGGAGGGGGATGGGTGGCCGGGAGGGGGATGGGTGGCCGGAGGGGATCGCGCGGCTGCCGGAGGGGGACGGGGTCGCCGGACGGGTCGGGTCGATCGGTGAGAGAGAGAGAGAGATTCAGAGAGGGGTGCCGGATTCGGTCGAAACAGAAAAAGAAACGGGGTGGCTGTTAGGTATATTAGACGGGTTTTTACTGACGGAACTTATAAGTTCCGTCGGTATAATTACTTTATACCGACGGTAGTATAATTTCCGTCGGTAAAAATCAGCAACGAAACTCAGGGTTCCAATTTTTTTCCAGAGGCTCGAGTTTCACCCTGAGTTTCGTCGGGACAATTTTACCGACGGATATTTATTTACCGTCGGTATCGTACCGACGGACATATAATTTCCGTCGGTATAATTAGTTATACCGACGAAAATATAACGTCCGTCGGTAAAAATCACCGACGAAACTCAGGGTTCCATTTTTTCCAGAGGCTCGGTTTTTACCCTGTGTTTCGTCGGGACAATTTTACCAACGGATATTTAATTACTGTCGGTATCGTGCCGACGGCCATAAAATTTCCGTCGGTATAATTAGTTATACCGACGGACATATAAAGTCCGTCGGTAAAACTCGCCGACGAAACTCAGGGTCACATTTTTTTCCAGAGGCTCGGTTTTTACCCTGAGTTTCGTCGTGACATTTTACCGACGGTATTTATGTAGCCGTCGGTATAAAGTATATTACCGACGGGACATATATGTACCGTCGGTATAAATCATTGTACCGACGAAATCTATTTGACCGTCGGTAATAAATGTGCAAAAAAAATTTAAAAAATTGAAGTTATAATACCGACGGATATTATAGTCACCGTCGGTAAAAAGTGTATTATTACCGACGGTGATAATAATGTCCGTCGGTAAAGACCCTCTTTCTTGTAGTGTTAATCAAAATCTGAATTAAAAAACTGAGAGAAGAAAGTTTTGATAGGCAACATTATACTCACTTCGTGACGGACGTTGAAGGAGGCCCCTAAGTTTAAACCCTAACAAGATTATAACTTTTTAATAGTAACATAATTTAATTAATTGATTGTTACATGTTGATAATGTATGACATATATGATTTTACATATTCGCATTTTCAATGATTTAGCATGACAATTATTACATGAATATTTTTTTTGGATAAAAATATTTGAGTTTGGTTGTTTGATTAATTTCATATGAAGTTTTTGATGGTATTATGCTTATTATTTATTCAAATCCGAATATTATCCCATATATATAAATTTAAAATTTTTTAAAAAATTATCACCTAGGTCACGCCTGACCACCTAGGCATTGCTTGGCCGCATTGACAATACTGTGAATCACACTCAGTCCCAAATGTCATGCGAAAGGACGGTTGTGATTCAGTTTGGCTTCAACCTAAGCCATCAATTAAATGAGGCGGAAGCCTCGACCGCCTCGGGGTGTAAGGCGGACTCAAGCCGACTTATATACATGTTCTCGCCTCAATTCAGGCAAGGCATTCTTGCCTCGCCTCGTCTTGCCTCTCGCCTCAGGCGGGCGCCTCAGCCCGCCTTAACTATGTTGCTCTCGCTCTTATTTTTTCGGATAAACATAGTAGCTAAATATAAACTTCTATGTAAGGGCAAAAACTTTAACAGAAGTGATTTGAAAGAGCACGATGCAACTTAAGTGGATATGGTCATGACTTTCCTTTAGATACAAAGTCTAAAATTTAGTTTTGGGTTTGAACTAATCTCTGGAATCAACTTCGGATTTGGGTATCCAACATTAAGATAGATAAGAATAGCTATAAAATCCCAAAAGAGGGGAAAAAAATTCTCAATTGCAAAATTCAACAAATAATTTCTTAGAGAAGCATTTTCTATTGAGTGTGGATCTTCAAAGGTTATAACCTCAGAGGATCATATGGGTTAAAGCCAAAGCAAAATCACAGTCGATGTTTTTTTGCACGCCATTTGGGGCTGAGTGTGAATGATAACAGGTCGGGCTGGGTGTAATGAATGGTTGTGATTCAATATTGGCTTTAACCTATCTGATCCTCTAGGTTATAACCCGTGCGAATATTTTACCTAAGACCAACCTTGAATTCGTCTATATGAGCACCGCCTTATTATACACCATAGTGGCATAGGACTGCAAACTCGAGATTCAATCATGCGATCACCTGAGGGAGAAATAGTGGGTTTATTGTTGGGATGCATCCATAGAGAGAAACGCCTATTAACAAGTCTAGTGTCCGTTGAAAAACTTGTTTAATGGAACCCTAAAAGCAAAGAAGATGCTCTAAATGAAAGTAATGATAGTGGTTAAACTTCATATATATTTAATTATAAAGATTTTTTTTCAAACAAAGTCTATGAAATGATCTCACATGGTACCAAAAGCCTTAACTTTATAAGAATACTAGTAAGAAACCTGGGCAATGCCCTGACAAACTTGACGCACGTCACTTGGCACAACCAACATCATAACTATTAGAAGAAGTGTGCAATCTAGAGTGAGTATGATTCACTTGTTAGAGAGAGAGAGTACTAATGATTTTTCTAATTAACACCAAATTATCATTAAATGCCTTTTTTAAAAAATAAAAAATCCATTGAATGGGTATTTATCATCTTTATAATAGTGATTTAATAGGATTTATGGGAGAAAGCCACATTCACACACGGAAGAAGGATCCTGGCTCTTCAAATGAGGTCCACATGCCCCAACATGGGAGAGAGGGCTCCATTTTAGTATTATACAAACGTGAACCCCCTGAGATAACCAAGCTCTTTTAAGATAGTTGGAATGCCAACGGCTTAAAATGAATAGATCGTTGAATAACAATAGCTTAAAGGCATCCTATATATAGTAGATAATCCCACATCTTGAATGTATTATTAATGCGAAAAAAATCATGCATACAGCTTAACAATCCTCAATGAAAAAAATGAACGAGTTGAGGTTAACTTCATTAATTGCTATTTCATTTCAAGTATACTAATGACAGTTTTTCTTTGGCCTCTTTTTCAATTTTTCTTTAGCCTCTTTTTCACACATGATCATTCAAATTCCACAAAGTGCTAGCAAAATATGGAACGTTTTCAAACAACGATCATCACCGTCCATTTGAACATGATATGTGAGAACATTTAAACACTATATCAATAAAGATGTCTCGTGTCAGAATATATGTTGGAGGCTTCCATTTTAGTATTAGACTACAAGTAAGAACCCGGGCAATGCCCGAATGTGCTTGATGCATGCCATTTGGCAAAGACGACATTACGACTGTTCAAAGAAGTGTGAAATCTAAAGTGTCTGCGATTCACTTGTTAGAGAAAGAGAGAAAGAGAAAGATAGATTAACATCAAATGACCATTAAATGCCATTGAATAAAAATTTATTATCTTTATGATAGGATTTTAATGGATTAAAAAGAAAGTTGCGTTCACACACGGAAGAAGAATTCTAGCTCTTTAAAAGACGTCCACGTGTCACAACACGAGAGAGAGGCTTCCATTTTAGTATAGATATAGATTAGATTAATAAGAAACATGGGCAATGCTCGGATGAACTGTATGCATGTCAATTGGCACAGACGTCATAATCATTCGAAGAAGTGTGCAATCTAGAGTGAGTGTGATATGATTCACTTGTTAGATAACGAGAGAGAGAGAGAGAGAGAGAGAGAGAGAGAGAGAGAGAGAGAGAGAGAGAGAGAGAGAGAGAGAGAGAGAGAAAGAGAGTACTAATTAACATCAAATGACCATTAATTATCATTGGATGTGTATTTATCATTTTTATAGTGAACTTTTAATAGGATTTATGAGAGAGCCACGTTTATACACGGTAAAAAGGTTTTGGCTCTTCAAAAGAAGTCGTGTGTCACAATACCATAGAGAGGCTTCCATTTTAGTATTGTACTATTAGATTAGATATTAGATATACTACCATGAAACCCGAGCAATGTCCGAATGAACTTGATGCACGCCACTTGGCACAAACGACATCAGAGTCGTCCGAAGGAGCATGCAATCCAGATTGAGTGCGATTCACTTCTCGGGGTGCGATTCACTCCTCCGAGTGCCCAAGACGAAGTTATGAAAGTGAGTTGTCAAGTTGGTAAAATTTTAACCACATATTTCTTAATGCTTTATTCGCTTCATATTATGTTGGAAGTTTTAGACTTCATCAACTTCTTGTTTTGTTATATAGAGAACGAATAGTAATGATTTTTCTAATTGACATCAAATGATCATTAAATGCCATTGAATGACTACATATCTTCTATCCCAAGTTGATCATATTCTAAAAGAGTGGAAGGGGAAAATATGTAACATTAGAAAAATATCACATCATGTTAGACCTTTTCCCTTTAGGTAGGCCTATATGAGTCAAATAGATTATGTTCACTGTCTTGAAGGCTTGACCAGTGTCGCGGACCCGATTTGATGTGATCATGTTTTGGCCGAGTCAGGCCATCTTAAGTTGCACCTCTGCCAAAGGGGGCAGTTCAGTTAGAGTGTGAGCTAGTCTATATATGTAGAACGCCAGTTGGTTGAGTCTATTAACCCTAACTCTTTGATGGGTTGAGCAGGGGGTTGGTTCTATAAATACTTGGGCATGGTTCCCCTAGCCTCTTCAATCCTAGCCATCATTCTCTCTCTCAGAGGCATCCTATCATCTTTGAGGATTCAAGCAGAGAACTAGGGTGAAGGAGCAGACGGATCACGCCTCGGCATCTCCACTCATGCGCAGCGTCTCTCTCACGTGAGCGACATTTGCTCCCATGGCGACATGTATGTTTGATTCCATCTCCATCGATTCCGACGATGGATCCGAGCTTTCGTTGATGAAAATTAATTCTAACACATCATGCTAAATTTTCTTCGAGAGAGTACCCACTAGGGGAGAAGAGATGTCACGCTCTGGGTGCGAGATTTTTGTTTGTTTTTTTTTGTTTTTTTTGAAGTGAAGTCCGTTTTGGCGAGTGCTTTTGCACATGCACTACATAGGGGAGTGCGTCCAATGAGTCATTGGGGGGCGGACTGGTCTGTGTGGCATCGTTGCGTGTTGGACCCATGAATGTTCGGCGAGAAGTATCATTGTCTAGTGCATCGTCTCGGTTTTCGGATAGCACCCCAAGAGAGCAGGGGTGCGCCCCTTGCTTTGTGTTCTTTTGTGGCTACTAGCCTGCTGCTATCCTTTACCCTAGGTGTCTTAGTGTAGTAAACATGGACGGGGTTTGACTACGACTGATTGTTCTTAGTGGACCTTGGTAGTATTCACTATGGTTGTCTATTGCTATTAAACCTTGGTTGTCATGGTAGTACAACCAGCCTCGGTAAATATGTTAGTATGATAGACCTTGGTTGGCGTGTTAGTATTGTTAATCTTGGTAAGCATGTTAGTATGGTAGATCTTAATTGGCGTGTTAGTATAGCCAACCATGGTAGGTATGTTAGTAGGATAGATATTGGTTGGCATGTTAATACAACCTACCTTGGTAAACATGTTAGTATGGTAGACCTCGGTTGGCATGTCATTACAGTCAACCTTGTAGGCGTGTTAGTACAGTAGAGTTAGTTGGTATGATTGAGTACAATAGATCATGGTATGTAGATGACAATAAATCTTGATGTGATTGAGTATATTAAACCTCAATGTGATTGAATATAGTAAACCATAGATGACTTGAAGAAAGTAAACTTGGGTCTGATACCAACTCTTACACCTCGAGTTTTCCCTAGTGTGGCCATATGGACGAAAATTAGAGGTGTGACAAGAGGTTGGCAAGCAACTGATGCTTGGGTGAGGAGGTTGTTTGTTCGACTCCTCCCCCCCTTGATTTACCTAGGAGTGCGATGGGAAATTCCGAGTGGGCCAAGCTTCACTCATAGAGGGATTAGTCCGAGTTTGAAGTGGGCTTGTGGTCGCAGAAAAAGATTCGGGTCGTCTTTATTGCGGATCACACGAGATTACAAAATTTTCTTTGATCAGGAGATTGTGGGAGAGATCCTCTGGAGGGTCCCTTTGATCCGCGTCTCCACGTGGTATTCGTGCGAGAGCTCTGAAGGGGTTGCCCAGGACAGAGGTCTTTACAGGATGAGGGTTTTTGAGAGGCTAAGGAGTTTCCGCCGTTGATTTTGTCCCGTCCGTGCTTCGCGCTTTCTCGGCTAGGGAGGTTTTGGGCTTCGTTCCTCGACCTTCGTGTCTTCCTCGATCCTTGCTAGACCTTGGCGTCCTTGATCGTCGGTTCGCGGCATCGATCGTGTTTTTGGCTTCGGCTTTGGCTTTAGCTTTCGGCTTTGGCGTAGCTTTGGCGTGGCTCTGGCGTTTGCTTTGCTTTGGCGCTTGCGCTTGAACGTAGACGGGTAGAGACTTGCGATGCTTTAGTTCTTCCGGACTTCGCGTCGTATCGGCTAGAACGTGCGGTGCTTTGCTCGTGACCGTCGTAGTTGCTTGGCTTTGGCACGTGCGTTGCTTTAGCGCGGGCTTTACCGGTGCGTTTGCTTTGGCTTCTTGCGTTGGCTTTGGCTTCGGCTTTGACTCGATCTTCTTCTCGAACGGCGAAGGCTACTTCTGCGAGGCTTCTTGATTCTTCCGGCTTCCTCGACGGTTGTGGCATCGGCTTGGCTTCTCGGTGGGGGTAGCACCGATCCTTGTGCGACGGTTGTAGCGTCGGCTTTTGTTGATAAAAACGGCGGGTGTAGCACCGATCCCCGTACGACGGTTGTGGCGTCGACTTTTGTTGATGAAGACGGCGGGTGTAGTACCGGCTTTAACACGACGGTTGTAGCGTCGGTTTTCGTTGACGAAGGCGGCAGGGGTAGCACCGGCTTCAGGCCTTCTTCTCCCGGCTTTCTTCTTCGTGCGAGGAGTTGATGCCTTGATTGAAGACGATGGGTGTTGTCGTCTTCGATCTTCTTCTCCGGCCTTTGCTTATGGCGTCTTCGGAGCTGATGAAGATCGTTGGAGCGATCGGGTGCTGACGGCTCCGGGTCTTCTTCTCCACGCTTTCTTCTTCGTGCGAGGAGTCGAAGCTCTGATCTCCCAGTGCAAGGTCTTCACGTTGATGAGGACTTGAAGGGCCAAGGACTCCCGTAGGATATGCTTGCCGTGCCTCGTGAAGCCTTCGGTCTTCAAGCATTGGAGCTTCTTCGTAGCGCTCTTTCGTCTTCAGCTTTTTTTGACCTGGCGCGGTTGTGGTGTCGGCTTCTTCTCCGGGCGTATTTGGCTTGATCGGAGTTGAAGGCTTCTTTTGGAGATGGCGGGTGTAGCACCGATCTCTATGCGACGGTTGTAGCGTCGGCTTTTGTTGATGAAGATGGCGGGGGTAGCACCGATCTCCGCACGACGGTTGTAGCGTCGGCTTTGTTGGTGAAGACGGTGGGGGTAGCACCGATCTCTATGCGACGGTTGTAGCGTCGGCTTTGTTGGTGAAGACGGCGGGGGTAGCACCGATCTCCGCACGACGATTGTAGCGTCGGCTTTTGTTGACGAAGACGGCAGGGGTAGCACCGGCTTCGGGCCTTCTTCTCCAAGCTTTCTTCTTCGTGCGAGGAGTCGACGCCTTTGTTGAAGACGACGGGTGTTGTCGGCTTCGATCTTCTTCTCCGGCCTTTGCTTATGGCTTCTTCGGAGTTGATGAAGATCGTTGGAGAAGTCGGGATGACGACGACTCCGTGTCTTCTTCTCCAAGCTTTCTTCTTCGTGCGAGGAGTCGAAGCTTTGATCTTTGAGTGCAAGGTCTTCGCTTTGATGAGGACTTGATGGGCTAAGTGTTCCCGTAGGACGCGCTTGCCATGCCTCGCGAAGCCTTCGGTCTTCAAGCGTTGGAGCTCGTCTTTGCAGAGCCTTTTCTTCTTCAGCTTTCGACCCTTTGTGCCTTCCCCCACCCCTTCTATTTATAGGCAAAGGGGGGCGGTTGGGGGAGATATGGCTGAAATCTTTTTGTTTCATCCGATATCTCCCCCCATAACCATCAAGATTTTGTTCCTTTATCCAAGGAAACAAACCCGATCCCCTCTTTTTTAGTTGGGGTGGTTACGGGCGAGATGTGACTCGATCTTTTAAAGATTGAGTTGTTATTTTTGTTGCACTTTTGGATCGGATGGCGACACAACGTCATCTTGTCCGTTGGATCGAGGGATCGTCATGGATCTACGGCTGTGTAGACGTCCACGCCACCTCCCCCCGCATCGAGGCGGTTTTGATTTTTCTCTTTTCTTTTCTTTTCTTTTCTTTTTCTTTTTTTCTTTTTTTTTTCTTTCTCTTTTTCCCTTTCTTTTAGGGCCGGCCCCACCTCTCCATGAGGAAGGGGGCACGGTTTTCTAGAAGGGGGGGCCGGTGGGCCTCCCCTCCTTGTGTTCAGGTAGCGGGTCCGGTGGGACCCGCTTGCTTTGAGTTGGGCTACGGCGCGCGGATTGAGTTTGCATGCGGGCCGAGTGTGCATGCGGGCCATTTGTGTGCGGGCCCAAGTTGCGCATGCGTGGGCCGTTGTGCGTGGGCCGAGTGTGCATGCGGGCCAGGTTGCGCATGCGGGCCGTTGTGTGTGGGCCGAGTTGCATGCGTGGGCCGGGCTGCGCTTGTGGGCCGTTGTGTGTGGGCCGAGTTGCGCTTGTGGGCCGTTGTGTGTGGGCCGAGTTGCATGCGGGCTGTTTGTGTGCGGGCCTAATTTCGCATGCGCGAGTCGGGTTTGACCCGAAGGCCGTTGGGTGCGGGCCTATTTTACATGTGCAAATCGGGTTCAACCCGTGGGCTAATTTCGATGCCCACAAATGCCCCCTCAAGTTCGAGTGCGCACGCGGGAAACGCGAAGCGCTTGGACTTGACTTGCGTTTTTGCTCGGAATTTGGGTCTTTACAAGAACCCCTACCATTTCGTTTCCCTCATCGTTTTGCTATCGCGGGAGACGGAAGGCTTTGGCTGCTTGGAGTCATTGAAGACATCTTTTAGGGTTTTGTTCATCTTCCTTGTTGTCGCGGACCTCCTTTGCTTCGAGGATGGCGCGAACATTGGCGGCGGCCGCTGTGCGGAGTCCCAGGGCAGGTAGGCGACGGGAGCGCGAGGATGGTCGCGATGCGCCTTGGCGGAGGGTTGTTTCCTCTCTTCGGTGCGGGAGCGCAATAGTGGAAGCCGATTGTCGCGGTCGAAGGTGACGATAACGACGCGTCTGACACAGCGCGGGGAGGAGACAGAGTCGACGAGGTGCAGCCCCACTTTCTTCATGTTCTTTCGTGGTTACATCGGATATGGATGCCCACCGGATAGAGATCCCTAGATTCAAGGGATATGAGATTTACCCCGTCTCTATCCCAATAACTGATTATGGCTATATATAGGGGGTTGGATGAAAAACGGATTTCAAATTATTTATTTTTTTTTTTTTTCTTCTTCGTCTCTGCCGTCGTGTCAGCGGGGTCAGCGGCAGCGCAGGCGGCGGCTGTGGTGGCCGGCGCGGCAGGAGGGCTCGGCGCGCGCGGGGCGCGGTGGCCGGCGCGGCAGGGCGCGCGCGTGCGGGGCGCGGTGGCCGGTGCTGCGGGCGGGCACGGTGGTCGGTGCAGCAGGCGGGCGCGGTGGCCGGCGCGGCACGGGGCGTGGCAGGCGGGCGGGGGTGGCGGCTGCCGGCGTGAGAGCAGCGCAGGCAGGCAGAGCGGCTGCGGGCTCCGGCACGCGCGGGTCCAGGCGGTGGTTGGCGCGGGCGCGTGTGGCAGGCGGGCCGGTGGCCGACACGGCGCGGGGCGTGGCAGGCAGGCCGGTGGCCGGCGCGGCGTGACGGCGAGGGCAGCGCGACGCGGAGGCCGGGCTGGTATGCCTGGCGCGTCGCAGGAGGTTGGCCGGGCGCGGGCTTTGGTCGCATGGTCCAGAGCAGCAGCCGCTTCAGCGAGAGAGGGGAGCTAGCAGCCGCTTCTCTCTCTTTTTTTTTTTTTGGTTCGTGCGGGACAACAGCAGCAGCAGGGTGGCCCGGCGTGAGTACGGGTGCTGGCTGATCCGGCGAGGCGTGGAGCCGGCCGACGGTCTCGGGTGATCGGGCCGGGCACGAGACGAGCGCGAGGCGGCCGGCGATGTCGGGTGATCGGACCGGGTGGAGCGCAGGAGCAGGATGGGCCCCGGGCGCGGGGTCGTTGGCATCGGCGGGCCGGCGCGGGGTGGCACGTCGGCGGTGGCCGGCACGGGGCGCGACAGCGGCGCAGGGCGCGATGGCGGCGGCCGGGTGGTGCGCGCGGGTCGGAGGCCAGCAGCAAGGATAAACCCCGGGCGCAAGGTCGACGCGGGCTACAGCGCGGGGTGCGCAGGCCGGCGCGGGCTGGAGGCGGCCGTGCGGGCGGCACAGGCGGCTGCGACTCGGGTAGGGCCACGGGGTCTTTAAAGGCCACAGCCCCGTTTGGGGGTTGCGGTCTTGAAGGAAGAAAAGGGGGCTGCGGCCCCTCGTCCGGTTTCAACTCAGAAGGGGCTGTGGCCCCACATCCCTTTTTTTTTTTTTTTTTTGCTTTGGTGAACAGTAGCAACGGTGCCAGCGGGCTCGGCTGCAACCGGCAGGCGTAGCTAGGTGGCCCGGTGGCGGGCACAGGCTGTGCTGGCCGGCTCGGGTTCCGGCGAGCGTGTGCGGAGGTGGGCTCGGCCGGGGGCTGCGGGGTGCGGCCGGCGCGCGAGCCGGAGACGGGGAGCGACCGGGGGCTGCGGTGTGCGGCCGGCGCGCGGGCTGGAGACAGGGCGCGGGGCGCGGGGGCCAGAGGCAATGGCGGCTGGTGGCGCGGGAGGGCGCAGGCCGGAGGCGGGCTCGGCCGGGGGTACGGACGACTCCGGGGAGGCGCGGCAAGTGGCTGCGGTGTCGGTAACAGCGGCGGTGGCCGGCGTGCGAGTCGAGGTGCGACGTAGGCGGCGCGAGGCCGCAGGCGAGCGGCGTGCGCAGAGGTGGCGACTGCAGGTCGCAGGCTCGTTTTGCCTAGCTTGAAGACCGCAGCCTCGTTTGGGGGTTGTGGGTTTTAAAAGAGAATGGAGCTATGGCTCTTTTTGCTGCGGCCCCCTCTACATTTTTGTTTTTGGCATTAAGGGACTGTGGCCCTTTGGGTTTGCAGCTTCAGCTCCGTGTTTTTTTTTTTTTTTTTTTGACTTCTGGACTTGCACTGCCCTTTTCTTCTGGAATTGACCCTGCATCTCGATTTGACTTGCACTTTTCGTCTCCTTGCAGGACTCATCCCTTCGAGTGCTTTCCGAAGGCCGATGGGATCGTTAAGGTCTATCACGTGAGCATAGCGACTGGCAAGGTTGCACACGAGCAAGCTGATCGAGGTGAGCTGGATTTCCTTTGTACTATGGAGAGAACTTTTTCTGGTGGTGACGCCGGCTTGAAGGATATTGAGATAGGCATTCTGGAGTTCAACGAGGAGGAAGACGAAGCCATTAGTGTCAACAAGGAGCAGCCTGCTTTGGTCTTCTGTTAGCCGATCTTGATCTCGGTGACTGCTCCAACAATCTTTTTGGCTTCGTGGAGGTCGCGAAGGATGCAGTCCTTGGCTCGGGCCCCCCCCCCTTTTTTTTTTTTGTCATGACTTGATTTGTTTGTATGCGTGGCTGATTTGTGCTTTTCTCCCTTTCTTTTTCAGGGTCCGGCGTTACGAGAGTTTTTCGTCTTCTGGATAAATCGTCGATGCGGTCTTCCACGGGAGTACGCATCTTCGTTTCCCTTTTGCGCAAGTCTTCTGCCGCCGTTATGAGAGCTTTCCGACTTCTGGATGGATCGTCGATGCGGTCTCCCACGGGAGTACGCATCTTCGTTTCCCTTTTGCGCGAGTCTTCTACCGCCGTACTTCGAAGCGGGAAGCGTGTGTCGAAGTTGGACGAGCTCATTCTCACCGATGAGGGATCTTCACGGTAGATCGTTCGACCGAGTCCAGAGTTGCCATTCAGAAGTCAGTCCCAACGGATGTTTTGGTCACAGCTTCTTTGTCAGTTCTTGTGACGTCTTTGACAGTCGTCACGGCGATGGTCCTGGAGGCGGTTTCCGTGCTTGGGTCTTCAGGACAGGATCGTGCCTTGTCTCAGCACTCAGAGACTTACCAGCGAAAGTGTAGATCGCAGAGTCTTCTTTCGAAGCTTCTTTTGGAGAGTTGTGCTGGAAGTTTATCCAGGTGACACTTGCACCCTTCCAAGAGGAGGGTCTTGACGCTTTGAGTAACTGGTGGGTTTCCTGGTGGATGGCTCCTTGTTTGAGGAGCATATGTGCACCCTTTTGGCGGACAACTAGGCTCATTGCTTGCAACGGGCTTCACTAGAGGAGGACGTTTCCTTGGCGTTTGGCAAAGGCCGAGGAAAAGGAACGTCGACTGGAGGGGCTTCACACGTTTGCTACTGCAGACTTGGTTCGGGTGCAGAAGAAAATGGAGGCCGCTCGTGCGTCGCTTTAGGAATCG